>SSNP01000305.1:119638-139343 GCA_006937955.1 Pachypanchax playfairii
CACACACACACACACACACACACACACACACACACACACACACACACATATATACATATATGTACATGCACACAGCACAAAATAAGTTTTCGTCCAGCACTAATCAATATTTAAGCAGCGCCTTGATTGTTCATGCAGGCCAGCAGAAGGGCTAATGAGGCAAAGCTGCAAAGACAATGTGCTCGCCAAAGTAGGCTATCCACTAAAAGACAAAATTATCTCTCAGATCTCCAGGTTCAGATCCGCCTGCTCAGAATGAGAAGCTACTGAAGTGAACCACTCGAGACCTTCTCCTGCATGACAGTTAATGAGTGGGCATGTCTGTCTGAAAGAGTGCAGATGTGGTTTCCCTCTGATCTGGTTTGTCAAAGTCCTTTTTCCTTATTGTTGTCAACACACTTTGAATTGTTCCCTATATGTGAGACACGTGGAGCGCCTGCTTATTATTCTGCTGGAATCACATTTAATCAAAACATCTGAGTTTATTTAGAAAGAAGAGACACATTATGCAATGGAAAGTTTTTGCTGAGGAAAACAAAATATTATAGAGTGAGTAAAGAGGATGTTTTTTTTTTAGGTCATCTAACTCAGTGACGTGTTCTTCAAAAGCTTTTCTTTTTGTCTGACATTAGATTGATCGGTTACATTAAATAGATGTTTCCTCATCATACACCCAGACAAGTTTGGGGAAGTCTGAAGCTCCTACTGTTGCTCAATCTGCAGGTGGTGCTGCAGAGTCAGGGTGTTTCCATTGTTGCTGTTAAATGAACCAATAACAACATGTTTTCTTTCATTTAAAAATGGTTTCCATCTTAAATTGACTGATTTTTCACAACAACATGTGAACGGTGTTTCTGAGGGGGTTTTCTGAAGTTCCTCACCAGTCACATGTTAGCTGCTGTTTTGCTTCAGTCTTGTTCAAGATAAATGTTTTCTCTAAATGTTCTGGAATCTGGAAACCTTTTCAATCTAGTTTACAGGAAATGTGAGAAATGTAAATGATTTTTTGCAGGCTGGTGATGAAATCTGTAAATAAGATGAGAATAAACTGAGCAAATTGAGACACCTTGGGATTCAATTTTTACTTGAAAAATTGTCTGATTATTACAATTTGTTTACAATCATGTCCTGAACAGGTGACACGCCCCACATGACCAGCCGTGTTACAAAAGCAATTCAGTGTTTTGTGTTTCCAACCAGTTACCAGACCAGTGGGATATCAGCTTAACTAACAAACTCACAGATCCAAACAACCGTCCATGTTCTGCAGCTTATCTGGAACTGGGTCACAGGGGCAACAGCTTCAGCAAAAACCCTCTGGCAAGGGATACCAGGGCCTCATCCAGGTCTGATGAAGAGGCTTGTCAGCGAGTGTGCAGTGGCCTGTGGTTACCCACCAAGTCCAGGGTGCGTCCCAAAAGAGCTACATGTGACCAGTCTGCTGTAGACCCATCGCCTGCAGGGGCCGCCGTAAGCAACTGGTTCTTTGTAAATTGAGCGACAGTCAAGGGCGGAGGTCTTGGAGGTCCAGTTCTCACTTACTTCAGGATAAACTCACAAACCATGGTCCAGAGACCTTTCTGTTAACATAAACTCTCTTCAGTGCTGATAAACATATTGTTTTTAGCAGCGAGTGAGCTGCTCATTACCTGACTGTAGCTGCAGCGTTTCCTTCTCAGAACTACAAATACATTCACACTTTTATCTTCAGCTCTCTGGTATCAGCCCTTGAACTACTGTACTGGCCTCAGCTCCATGTTCTCCTCTGAAGAAAATCCACTGAGACCTTTTTAGGAGTTTTGGAGCTCGTTAGATTCGTTAGTGTTCTGGAGAAGCAGAAAGACTTTGCTGTCAGTCTGGTGGCTTCTTGGTTGCTGCTCTTGCTTCATGTTTTATCTCTGACACTGCATCCAACAGAAATTTACCATCAGTCTGCATTAATTTAACCTTATATTTAATGTAGAGGAGTACAAAGATGACACATGGAGACATTCTGTGGACATGTTACTTTAAAACTCTCACCGATGCCATATAGACTCGTGCATCTCCTTATATCACCGCAGCATGCTGACAGGGTGGTTGTACCCCTCCTCGGCCCAAAGGACAAAGCATTGATTTCTTAAAATAATTTAAAGTTTTCAATTACATTGCAAGTTTCCGCCCACTGTTCATCATAAATGACTTTCATTTAAACCCAGTATGATCTCCTACGGCACAAAATATTGTTTATCCATAAAGGTTCAAAAACTGTGACCACGTTTTTTTTCCCTCGCAGTTACAAAGCTTCTGTCTCACTTTGTAATGATACCGTCATGACAGATGTAATAAAGGAGGCAGGAAGACTCAGCTTGGTTATTTAAAAAAAATGTAATATAGAGAAACGTCGAGCTAGAGAATCTCTGGGATTGAGGCAGTTCCAATCAGCAGAATGTGTCTGCTTCAGGACAGTCAGAGGACGCTTTTATAAAAGTCACAGAGCTGTTCGGAGGTGTGGACACAAGCCAGAGCTGCATTGATAGTCAGTTTGTATGTAGAAATACATGGTAAAAGCTGGTAAACTGAACATGTTTTACTGTAACAAGATCTGAACGCCATCATTCAGAAAACAGCAGCAGTAACCCTATTTTTTTTTTTTCTTTTTGCTTCATTCCATTTTTTTTCATCATTAGCCTTTCACACATTGTAACATGTTCAGATTGATACGTTGAGGATAATATTGTACCTACACTTTACAGAGACTGTTGACTACTTTGTGAACAGGAAATGTAGAAAAATGTTGGCTAAAAACTGATTCACTACGTTAATGTGACCCACGAAACTTTTGAAAACAGGGATGTAATGTTTAAGCCCTAGAATCTTCACATGTATACGTTAAAGTCCCATCAACTCACTTACAACCATCAAGTCCTAGCATCCAATAACAATTGAAGAATATATATTTGAAAACATATAAACAAACTAAGAACTGATCAGAAGTCAATACACGGGAAAAAACAATTAGAGGTGTATTTTTAAGTGATTTATGCTTCAACCCCCAGGTTGTATTCAGATCCTACTTTTATTGTGACCTGCACTCTGAACACTGCTCTCTCAGTGTCACTCTGCTATAGAAAAAACATACATAGAACTGTTTTTAGTCATGTTTTAAACACAGAAGCCTTCAGTTCAGCATCTCTACATACACATTTGTTTTGTTTTTTAAAACTATCTAATATCACAGTCTCTGACTTTGATTAGCTATTTGGCATGTGATCTGCGTTATACCCAGAGGAAACCTTCGAATTCCCACATCCATGAGATGAAGTGTTTAAATTAAGCCTTATGTTTGCTGGAGTGTAAGTTCAAGTTAAAAGTACAGTAAAAAGCACTGTTAGTACTCAACATTTTGTTTCTCCATTGCCATGAAAAATACCCAAGCAATAAAAAGACAGAAATCTTTGCAGGCACACAAACGCACACAGCAGGAAGCACCCAATTATCTTTGCTCATAATAAATGAGAAATAGGCAAATTAGGGCTGGCTCTAAGATGTGTATCTTCACAGAGTACAGTAGAATATAATAAGCAGGGGAAAACTCATCCCCACTCACGATTCGTCTCAACCCTCACAACACAAAACCAAATGTAGGCTATTTCATAAAACTACAACCCCGTGTCATCAAAGCTCTCCCTGCGGAGGCGTTATTCCTCAGAGCTCCTCCCATCTAAGCGCCCTATTTCTTCACACAGTCATCTTTGTTTGCAGCACTTGTTTCGAGTCACAGAGAAGGAAAAACCAAGCGCTCTACTCATCTTAACAGTTTGTGTGTCACTGGGAAAAGTAATAGATGAAACTTTAAAAAATTCAGCCTTTGTTACCAGAGAACAGAAGGCTGACAAAGTTTTGTAGAGGCATGAAGTTCTGCCTCATTAGATGGAATAGCTGTTCTATATTCAGGGTCTCTGTGGAGCTAACAAACGCAATGAGTGGGCCAAACAACTGTTTGCTCTGCCAGAGCAAGAGGCCCGTTTGTTTCAGCTTGGTGGGTGGGATTGGTTGGGATGGTGGAGCCAGACCTGTTGTTGAGAACCAGGTAGACCTCCCATCGGAACCGACCTTCCCAAGAGTAAAGTTCAGATAACAATCCTCATCAAGAAGCCTGGAGGGTTTCAGGTTACATCTTATACGATGGAATATGATGCAGAGATTTCTACCATAGTCTAAAACCTGCTGATGTCACGTCATTATTTCTACACTGCACCAACAACTAAATTAATCTTTAGCAGCAGCTGCAGAGTGAGAACTCATCTTGTTTAGTTCATTTAATTTTTAACAGCAGAGTTCTGTGCATGATTTAAAGGGATTGTATCATTATAGTATTCAGAAGGATATTTTCATTGGTGAAATGTTACTACCATCTTCCAACAGTAGCCCAAAGAGGACACACCAAACCGTTTGGAGTCAGTGTTTGGTTTGATGTCAAACTGTTTTCTACTCTTAAAGGTACAGTATGTAAGAATTAGACCTTCTCGTCAAATCCGAGTCTCGAGTTCATGTAGAAAAACAAAAACGTCTGTTCTCAGCCACTCACCCTGTCAACCTTCCTGGTTTTACTGCTGGGTTGCCAGTTCTACTGTTGATCCTCGTTTTGTTTCTCTTGTATTTGTTCAATTTTGTGGAAATGTCTGAAGGCCTATTTGTTCAGCGTTGAGTTTTCCTAAGTTTGTTTGAACACCCCATCATGTGAACTACAGGTGCATCTCGGCTGCTCAGTTAGAAGGATGTTTTTGCTGCTGGTCGTTGTGGAATTACAGCTGCTTGTATTAAAGACTTGGCAGCCTTGCAGACTCACATGTGATTGTTTATGGATCCAGGAAGTCTGGACATGTAAACAGTCCAGTCCGGTCCAGACCAGCATTTGTAAAGTGACAGAAACTAGAACAGGAAATGTATACGGCTGTTATTAGAGTTCAATGTTCGTGATTGTGTGAAATCATGCTTTTAGCATATTACTGAATGGTTTTCTTTTCATGCTGGGATACTTAGATTTATACTTTGGGCACCTCTCTGAAACACACGTTTTCTGTTGTGGACAATGATGTGCAGTGGCCGCATGCGCTGCTGCAGCTGCTGAGGCAGAGCCACAGATATTACTGGAGCTAATAGCGTTGGCTAACAACGATGTTCCAGTAGAGAAGAGCCCCATTCTATCCCACCAAGCCGCTGCAGGGTAAACTACTGTCTCAAAACGATTACGGATCTGAGCTGCTCGTCTCGTCTACATATTCCTCCACTTCACCTGTCCCTCTCTGACACGTGTGTCAGTCAGAATGTCAGCCCAACCTGCCACGCCCCCCGGTCTGCCAGCCACACCTCTTTTTTCATGCATTTCAGACTGTACATGAACTGTATTGGACTCTCAGTCTTCATTCTAACTCATCCTGGTTTTGTGTCAGGTTGATGTTAAGGATTCTGTTCAGATCAGTCAAGTTCCTCCAAACCAAACTGGATCATTTGTGTCTTCACAGACCTCCTTTATGTTCTGGTGTGCAGTCATGTTAGAACCGTAAGGAACCATTCCCAAACTGCTGGGAACATTAAATTATCCAAAGTGTCATGATATGTTAAAATGTCAAAGGTTCCTTTACTAGGGCGGAGCCAAACCCCTACAAGACAACCCCACATTATAATCCTCCCTTCACCAAACTTTAGGTGGGGACATGGGCGTACTCAGCTTAGCAAGTTAGTAAACAAATGTGGATGAGAGAACATGAAACAACAATTGAGGACGCTGAGTTATTTTTGTACTTCGTACTCAGACTGTGGCTCTTTCTGAAGAAAAAACAGTGTACGACATGCTAAAAGACGTCGCATTTGAGGTCGATCAGGTAGGATTCTGTGACATCACTTCACATTCACACCGCCAGGCCAATCAGTAGCTACCACTACGTAGGTAGGTGTGTGACTGACATCACTTTACTGGACCAATCAGTCCATAGGAGGGCGTGTTGGGTTGCTTCGGTACACTTCTAAGTGAGGCAGATGTGGTCCAAAAAAAGGGGGTCAGGTCAGCCTTGATGAAAGGTAATAACAAGTCTGAACCTACCTGTTCCATTCTGTACCAACCCTAGAGGAAAAGGGGAATAACATATCACTGAAAACATGAGCTCATAAATACTTTTCAATGTCCATGTAAGATGTAAACAAAGAGGTGCGTTCCTGCGTTTTGTCACTTCTGGTTTCATTAGCCTTTGAAATTGTGTGACACCATACACTCACATAAAGGATACAGTGTTTGACCCTCTTTCACCTTCAAAACTGCCTTAATTCTACGTGGCATTGATTCAACAAGGTGCTGAAAGCATTCTTTAGAAATGTTGGTCCATATTGATAGGATAGCATCTTGCAGTTGCAGTTCCACCACATCCCAAAGATGCTCTATCAGGTTGAGTTCTGGTGACTGTGGGGGCCATTGTAGTACAGTGAACTCATTGTCATGTTCAAGAAACCAATTTGAAATGATTCGAACTTTATGACATGGTGCATTATCCTGCTGGAAGTAGCCATCAGAGGATGGGTACATGGTGGTCATGAAGCGATGGACATGGTCAGAAACAATGCTCAGGTAGCCCGTGGCATTTAAACAATGCCCAATTGGCACTAAGGGGCTTAAAGTGTTCCAAGATAACATCCCCCACACCATTACACCACCACCACCACCAGCCTGCACAGTGGTAACAAGGCATGATGGATCCATGTTCTCATTCTGTTTACGCCAAATTCTGACTCTACCATTTGAATGTCTCAACAGAAATCGAGACTCACCAGATCAGGCAACATTTTTACAGTCTTCAACTGTCCAATTTTGGTGAGCTCGTGCAAATTGTAGCCTCTTTTTCCTATTTGTAGTGGAGATGAGTGGTACCCGGTGGGGTCTTCTGCTGTTGTAGCCCATCCGCCTCAAGGTTGTGCGTGTTGTGGCTTCTCAAATGCGTTGCCGCGTTCCTCGGTTGTAATGAGTGGTTATTTCAGTCAAAATTGCTCTTCTATCAGCTTGAATCAGTCGGCCCATTCTCCTCTGACCTCTAGCATCAACAAGGCATTTTCACCCACAGGACTGCCGCATAGGCTACTGGATGTTTTTACATTTTCACCACATTTTTTGTAAACCCTAGAAATGGTTGTGCTTGAAAATCCCAGTAACTGAGCAGATTGTGAAATGCTCAGACCGGTCCGTCTGGCACCAACAACCATGCCACGCTCAAAATTGCTTAATTCACCTTTCTTTCCCATTCTGACATTCAGTTTGGAGTTCAGGGGATTGTCTTGACCAGGACCACACCCATAAATGCATTCAAGCAACTGCCATGTGATACGTTGATTAGATAACTGCATTAAGGAGAAATTGAACAGGTATTCCTAATAATCATTTAGGTGAGTGTAGTTCCTCTGTGGTCTGGGTTAAACTGTTATAGTATTTCTTGCAGGTGTGCCAGCTGATTGGGAGATGGACGGCAGCTGGCCAGAGTCTCCTCTCCTCCATAAAGCTGTTGCTCTTGTGAACGGTCCTGGGTCTCTTTTGCTCCTGGACCCGGCCTTTTGTTTCAGATTAGACCGCGGTGTCTTTGTCTTTGTCTAAAATAAATACTTGTTTCTTAATTTTCCTGCCTACCCCCTCTTTATTTGTCTTGCTTGTGAGCCAGCCATAACAACTGAGACGCACCCAAAACTCATAAAAACATTCCTGCCTTATAAATGTGAAGATTAATTTATAATACAGTTGTTGGTTCATTTGTTTTGATTAAAATTGGCCTTGATTCCAAGCAAAAAATGTGTGGGAAAATAAGGACACGAGGGATTCGTCCTCCTAAAAAAGTATGTGAGTATTAGGAAACCATCTGAAACTTCTTGTTTCATGTCTGTGTCCCAGATTCAACCCGATTTCCTCTGATTGCTCAGAAAAAGACATTCAGACTGTGATGCTGTGGGCCAAACTAATGAGGAGAAATTTTAACTCCATCATTATTTTCTTCTTGCTTATTTCATTTCAGATTTCAGCAGTACCTCATTGATAACTTAATCTTTCTCTCTATTCACGTTGTGTCACTCAGGGGGTTAAATATGCAAATGTTTTACAGGCTATTAGAGGCGTTTAGCACGCTTGTGTCTGAAGACGTGGGTATTTGTTGGGCAGATGGACACAGCCCCAGGGGCTGCCCTCACCCATGACCCCCCACAGATGTCCCAAACTCAAGCAGGAGCTCCGGTGGAAAATCAGTAATTCACCGGAACCGACTTGTCAATACGCAGGACAATTAGGAGCATTCGAGCGCCAGTTCTGGCTGCGCAGTGGCGCTCGTTGCTGCGTGAAGCAGCCCAGATGAAAGAGGGAGAGGGGCCATGTGGTGCCTCTCTGTGAAGGCCTGTTTGACCGATGGCTCTTGCCTGAAAAGGGTTCTGGTGGTAATACATAAATTAAGGGGTTAAGTGAGCCTTCAGGAACAAATGTTTGCATTTATTAACTAAGAATAACAGCTCCCAGCAGCAAACTCACAGCCTGAGTCTTCCCTTTGGGTTGACTTCTTAAACATGTTTGATATTTCCTTCAATCAACTTTAGTCTGGAGGCCACTCTGTCCCATCATTAATCAAGTTTAATTAACCCTCACAAAGCTGATTCTTATTCTCTTACATGATTTTTGCAGAGAACTGTACCACAACAGACTGTTGAGTATTTTTGCTGTCAGACAATAAAATCAGAATCTGCACTAATGCCCAGTAATGGTCCAAATGAACAACTAAAACTGCACACTTAGCAAAATGTTTAAAAAAAACCAACCAATTAGCTCCATCTTCTCTGAGACATCAGAGACAAAACTGTTCACGAGGCTCGTTATCCAGAACAAACAGCACCGCTCACACGTGAGGAGGGATCCTGCAGGAATGCGCAGGGCAGGTGTAAATTTAAACTGTTAATGAGGCGCATCAAAAGCATCAAAGATGCTCCATGCTGAGCTATTCTGCCATTAGTCTATGCAGGACAAAAGCCATCAGAGAGTTTTCCCCCCGCTAAACGGTTCAAAATAGGTCCAAGCAGCAGGAGTTGGATTGTAACCGAAGTTCCCCTGCAGCTGACCCCACCGGGTCAAACTGCCACGTCTGTGGGTCTGGACTCCTCAAGAGACAGATGAGATGTTTGGTCCTGGTCAGCTGGTGCAGATCAGCATGTCGATCCTTTTGAATTAGCTAATACACACCAACATCTCAGAGTCCGTGAGGTTTGACTCCTAATTATGAATTTTAATTGGCTCTGTGTCAAAGCTGGACTTAACCATGAACACCATGTGATCAGTATGATGAAAGTCACAGAAGTTAATAATGAAGGTGATGAAACGTGTTCAGGACCTGTAACATGAAGACACACAGGAAATGATGAACATCTGTTCAGCGTGTGTTCACGTGTAACCAACATCACAGTGTGACGGTATCATGTCACACAGAACTATAACAGCATCAGTCTCAGTCTTTAAACCAAGAGTTTATCTAAATATCATAAAATAATTTTGAATTTTGAATTTTTCTGGTTTCAATATTTTGTACAGAATCAGCTGGTTGTTGTTTTCATTATTTATTATGTAACTAAACAGATTTAGTTTGACCAGAATAATATAACTATTATCAGTTTTGTTAGATTTTCAAAAACTGAATCTCTAAAATGTATGAATTACAGCAAAACAAATCTTCAGGATAAATAAACATGTAAATATAAAAAATATTCTGGATGCAAGAGTTGAAATTTCATGAAATGTTGTGAAATTTAAATGTGGACTATAAATGAGTTGTCCATTGGGATTAATTCTGATATCTGAGTCTGAAACACATTCCAGAGGCGGCAGACTGATTGCAAAAGTGTTTAAAATGCACATACTGTGCTATGAAAAATATCTGATATTTGATTTTTTTCAGTTTTTATTTTTCTGTCACAATTAAATGTTTCAGACCATCAAACACATTTTTTTTTTTATCAGACAACGATTTCCTGAGCAAATAAGAAATACAGTTTTTAAATGTAGATTTTATTTATGATGAAGAAAAACTATCCAAACTAAACTGTCCCTGTGTGAAACAGTAACTGTTTTCCTGGAGAAAGTCTCAAAACCGTTTCTAAAGCTTTGGGAACAGTGAACAACAGTAAGACTTTATGGAGAAAATGTGGAACGTGAAGCTTCCTGGGAGTGTCCGTCCAACCAAAATAACTTCAAGAGCATCAGCGACTCATCTAAGAGGTCACAGAACATAAAAACAGCAGGTTTCACTTACCGTAGAGGTCAGAGTTCATGAACACAGCCTCACGAAAACTACTGCTGACCAGCTATTGGTCTGCTGACTTTTTTTGCCAAATACTTTTAGAGAAAAATTCTGTGGCTCAACAAGACAAAACTGGGATATTTTGGAAGGTGTGCAGCCCATTACATCTGACCGGTGTAAAACTAACACTAACTAACAGAACATTATGCCAAGAGTCGAACACGGTGGTGGTAGTGTGATGGTCTGGGGTTGCTAACAGGAAATCCTAAAGGCTCATCAGTTCATGACCTCAAGCACACTTGGATTTGTTGGACCACTAAATGAGACAAATAATCCTGTTGTATAATGATTTACTTTAAATAATATCACATGTGCCTTCAAGCTTTTCATCAGGACCAAAGCAAAGACCAGAGGTCTCATTTATAAAGCTTGCTTATGCACAAAACGGGGTCGGAAAACCGCGTAAGCAACTTTTCACGCAAACTTTGGGATTTATAAAGAAAAAAAAAACGTAGCGGAAAAATGTGCGCAACTTTAAGTTGACTAAGAACAACAAGATTTGGTTTTGTTTTATATTTTAATGACGGACACATTTTATCTGTATTAATAAAAGGTTTAGTCTCCTCTGCATGGTCAGTGTTTCCCTCCTTCTCAGGCATGATGCCATGCACACTTGCCGGTTCGAGTACGGCTGAGATCCTAACAGTGAGCGGTGGGGGATCAGAGGTGCCAGGGCCTCCGCCAGTGGCAGACACACTCTGGCGGTGGCAAGCCATAGTTTTTTTGCCTCCATCTTCAGATCAGACCTTTTTTTTTATATCCGCCACAGAAGAACTCATAGCATTGACGGTTTCAGCAATGCTGTGCCACTCTGTGGATTTTCTCTTATTTGTTATGCCACTGCTGTGACCTCCAAAAAGCACTTCCTTTCATTTTTCCACCTCACCCACAAGAACCTCAATTTCTGCTTCGGNTGAAGTTGCGCTTCCTTGATCTTCCTTGATCTGCGGTCGCCATCGTTATTGGTGGAATGCTGTAACGAGCCGGTTCATGTGTATGCACAAGACACTTTGCATTGACCATTGGTAGGGTGCGTTGAGGGCGGGATGTGATCCAGAAACACCTGAGCACATTTCTAGGTAAAGTGTGATTTATAAAGCGGAGACTGCGTGCAGCTGTGTGGACGCCATGTTTTATAGGTCCCAAACTTACTTGGTGTAAGTAGATTTTTTTTGCTGAGCTTAAGTACGTTTTTAGTAAGGATTCTACACAAAGTTTTATAAATGAGACCCCAGAGCTGTCTGAGGAGCTTAGAGAGAAGATTTTAGATCTCCGTGTTAAATTTAAAGGCTCCGAGAGCATCTCCAAGCAGCTTCATGTTCCTGTGACTACAGCTGACAATAATAATAAGAAGGTTAAGGTTGATGAGACAGTAATCGACCTCCAAACACGAGGAATTACAGCTGGGCATTTACATCCTGAGGTTTTTTCTTCATCTCAACCTGAAGAGGCGCCATTACACTTTTTTTTTGTTTCAAGTTATTTTAAAGATATTTGTGTTTGTTCTTTTGTTTGTTCAGGAAAAGTCCCTGTAAATGTTTCCATGTCTGTATATAAAATACGTCTTTTATGTTTGTCATAGTGACAGTAACAACAATCCCCGTTTTACCTGAACTGTCATATTCCCTACTTCAATTCTCAGTAACAATCAGTTTCATTTCTGTAAAACTCTCAGTCGAATCCAGAAACTACAGTAAAAGTTTTCATGCAGTAAAAGATTGGAATAACTCCTGAAGCTCTGTCCTTGGTGAAGCTCATGAGTTCCTGACTTGGGTGAATAATGGATTTTGTCTGAATGAAATTTACATTTATCAGTTCTGAAGCAGAAATTATTCTGCATAAAAGTCTCCTTTTCATGTTGCCAAATTTACCTTCCCCACTTTATTTTTCAACATCAGTGTCAATTTACTGATACATGAGTGGGGGGAACTTTTCTATCTTCTTTCTGCCAGTGGAAACCAATTGTGAATGTTCACTAATGCAGTGCAAATTTTCCTTAGGTGCATGAATACCATATTTGAATGATGAAATCCAGCACAGCTCCCTTTGGCAGGCAAAGTCCCTTAAATCCTTGCATCTCAGTCATGTAGGGGCGGGTTTGGGGAAATGAGGTATATGTGTGTATCTCCTGGAGGGCTGATGGAGAGGTTGGCATGTGCACGTGCACGTTTGCTGTAGGTGGTTACATGTGTGTGTCGCTTAAATAAAAGGCAGCTTATGCAAAGCAGCTCACGTGACCAACTCAAGGGACGACGAGTGTGCCTCACACAGAGTTTTAATGTGCTGCTCTGCCGGTGTTTCATCCGAGACTAACAAGGTACGGTGAGCCAGCGGGGCTGAGCAGCAGTGTTCACAAGTATCTGAAGAGTTCATGGGCCTTATGTGAGGCGACGCACGGGGGGCCCTGCTGAGGCTGGCGATGAGGTGCGCTGGGAGGAATTAATAACAGTCAAGTCTGTGGCCCACTTCTTTACGTCGGAGACTTGATGGGTGACAACCAGAGTGTGTGACTCTCAGTGTGCTGTTTGTGTCGACTGTCAGGGGGTAACAAACAACGGGGACCAGCGACTTCTCTTCTTCTAGCTTGTCAGTCACTTCTCATTGGAGGGACAGTGAAGGTGGCGCGGCTCCACAGCGTGGCCTACTTTCCTGTTATCACACACATTGGAAACACGCTCAACTTATTTCTTTGACAATGTCTGTCTGATTTTAATTAAAATTGCAGCAGCTGTTATAAAACACCTCTCTGTCTATATGTTAGAGTAACAACACACACACCTTTAGTGTTTGTGTGTATGAGGGAGTGACACAAATTAAAAGCTGAAATCCATAATTTAACTAAAAGCCCAAGAACAGCAGCACTGATTTCAACTTCTCTCACAGGTTTCATATGAAGAAGTGTTGCTGTGGGTGTTTTATAACACACACACGCACACACGCACACACACACACACACACACACACACACACACACATGCACACAACATAGTTTTAATTGTTGTACATGTTCTTCCTCCCCGAAAACACACAGCTTTACAGAGTTCAGTATTTTGCAGGGTGGCACTCTGTATGTTTGTCATATGGCACATCGAGAGTATTTATAGCAGTTCTGTCACAGAGTGTTGTGCATTTGTGTGTTTTCATTTGGAAATAATAACATTGACAACTGCTGGAGAGATGGAGGGGTTGTGAGAGGGAGAGGGACTCATTTTCAGCATGTACCCACTAACGAGCTGTATTGTGCTCCAGGCGATGTCTATGATAGCTTGAAGCTGCTCTATGTGTGTGTGTGTGTGTGTGTGTCTACTTATTGGCAACTGAGGGATCTTATCAGTCTCTCAATTTTTTTTAATTTTTATACTCTACTATCTCGTCTTACACTATTAATGTATTTTATTTCCTTTATTTTCTTCTTTCATCATTTCATTTCTTTTACTCTTCTCATTGTCGTTGAACCCCCCCCCCCCCATCCCATCTTCTCTCCTCCATTACCTCCTATTCACACTCTGATGTTAAGTTTTGCTCTGTTATGGCCCAAACTCTCTCTTCCATGCCATTGTTTTGGAGTGGAATGCATTATACATCTCCACTCCACTTTGTTCACTCCACTTCACATCAAGTAGCTGAGACTCATAAGCAATACAAGCTCCCGCTGGCACACGCACATATGAGCCCACATGCAAGCAAGCAGCACCACAATCCCATTAGCTTTAATATTTCAGCAGTGTCATAGCATTTGCCAGCAGGCTTGTCATAGCCTGCACCCCCACCCCACCTAAAACACCCCCCCAGGAGACACAGATCCCACATCAGCCTGCCACAGATATCTACAACTGCGCAGGTCAGGTGGAGGAACTCGACTGACCTCAGAGGTTATGTTTTGCCATGCCCACAGCATCCCCAAGAGTCCACCTTCCTCTCCATCGCCACCATCCATCCTCCCATCACCACCAACCCTGCTGCTGCCGTCTCGAAGGAGGTGCAGGAAGAGGGGTCGGTGGAGGGATGGAAGGGGGAGAGCGGAAGAAAGCAGAGGCAAGACCGTGGGAGAGGAATGAAAATAAGATGAACAGAGGAGAAAGATACAGAGGGAGGTTGTGTGGGTGGGCTATGGGGTGCTGATTAGGGCCTGGGTTTGAAGTGTTCATCAGCTTACTGTTGATGTGCACAAACATACACATGTACACACACACACACACACACACACACGCACGCACACACACACACACACACAGACACGTTTGTTTTGCTATCCTTATGGGGACCGTCCATTGACTTCCATTGATTTTAGCAAATGGATTTATACCTAAACCAAACCCTTTTCCTAACCTTAACCATTACTGACCTTTAACAACTAACCCTAAGACTAACTAAAACTCTATTCACACCATGCCTATAAACCTAACCCTAAAAAGGGGAGTCCCCTGTATGGGGCCCAGGCTTTGGTCCCCACAAGAACCCTCGGTCCCCAGAAGGATAGTAAATATCTCAAAACTGGTCCTCAGTAGGGTAGAAAAACAAGAACACACACACATACACACACCCACTCACACACACACGCAGTGTTATACAAGTAGTTTTCTGATATTCAGTGTAATAATAGCTTCAGAGGTTCACAATCAGGACAGTAAGCTCCATTTACTTATCATCCATCTGTCTGTCCATCCATCCATCCATCCATCCATCCATCCATCCATCCATCCCTCTCTCCTTCCATCCATCCATCCATTCATCCATCCATCCATCCATCGGCCTACAAAATGTTTTATGCTGGAAGACCAAATCTTGCCAATTGAGCTGTTAGCCGTTAGATAGACTACACGTCCCACGATGACAAATACAGTCACTTTTCTTGCAAACCCTTAGATGAGCAAATAGATGGATGAGTTTAGTTTTTATGACTTTAGTTTTTGTGGTCTTTTTTTCAGCTTGAGTCACCAAAGCACCATATTAGTCTTAGCTGGACCGGCTGCATCTTTCCATTTAGACAGAGAGGCAGAAGCTCACAGTGTAACCTGAATGTTGTGGATCTTTGTTGTTAGAGGAAATTTTTTTTTTCGTGGTAGGATCCACTTCCCGATAAGTGTCTCTCGGCCGTTTATTTGGATTCTCCGCCATGTCGACCTTCCCGTTCTGCCGGCTGCTACGAGACACTGCGTTCTATTTTTTATTATTTTTCTTGTTGTGATGTAAAAGACGTAATTTACTGTGCGCCAGCGCGGGAATGTCGCCGGTTGACATGCAAAGTAAAAATGAGATATATTGAAAAATACCGTGAGATGTTTGAGGAGCCGATCGGCTTAATCTGCATTGTGTCATCTCCTCTGATAGTGGCTTGGCTGAAACGGACATTCACGGACATGTAAAAGTTACGCACTCCAGCTTTAAATTCTTTTTAGGCTGCTTGGAACTGATGGTTACCATGGAGACCTTGAATGCAGGCAAGCAGCATCATTTTGATCTAAACATATTACAGAGGCTGACAAGTCCACTTGCAACTTGAGTGTTCTCCCAAGTGCTGAATGGTTTCCTGTTTTGAAGGAAACTGATGTTCATATATTTCAATTGGATAAAAATAAATAAATAAAAATTATAATTGTGAAAACCTTCTTATTATGCAGCATTTTTTCATACCTGCTTAAAACTTTTGCACATGTTAGGTGTTTTTGTATGATAGGAGGAAACTGAAGTACCTAGAAAAAACCCACATGCACAAGGAGAGGATGTTAAATCCATCCTCCAGTCGAGTTTCGAACCCCAGACTTCCTTGCTGTTATGCAGCAATGCTAGCCAACTCTTTGTTCTCTCTGATTGTAGTTTATTGTGGATTTATTGTGTTTCTTTATCTTTGTGAACAGATTTCTGTGGTACATCCACATGCTACCTAAAGCTTTAAAGAGGTCATTTCATACACATTTCAGGACTTTGTGGTTATTTCTTAAGTATTAACCTGTAATATGAAACATTTTATATCTAGAAAACGTTAGTAAACACTGATTAACAGACCTTTCAATCTGTCTACGTCAATATTTGAGTGGTTTCGTCAGGCTTCGGGCAGCAGCTCGTTCATATTCATTTGTTTTTGCTGGACTCAGATTGGCTAACAAACTATGAGAGCAAGGTATTGTTTCCTGCCCCGCTGCACATGGCAACGTCAGAGTTGTGATGAAACAGATACAGGCCGTTCGGACTCGGGAGAACTCGGGTGTTATCACCACCTGCTTGAGAGATTAAAACTGAAAGAGAAGTTGTTGACCTGTTTTCACACCCACTATGAAGGTAAGAACACCTGTGGAGCTAAAATATTCAACAGAAAAAAAAAAACTGTTTTTAATGGAAGGGCCTCTTTAAAAAACCTCATCACAGCATGCAGACCTCGTTTATTCTCCTTCATCCATTTGACTTAAGTCTGACCATTTGGTGGAAGTTGTGGAGGCGCCATGACACACAAATCCAGACTGACACATGAAGTGCATGAGTTTCATCTTGGGAGTCATGAGTCATGCATGATCTCTAAATGGAAACATTTGTTGTCCTCACAACAATACAGCCAGGGGAGCTAAATCTTTCATAGGCCCCCTCACCCGCTCCAAAGCCCCGTACACGAACACACAAACCCTCCAGCACGCTGGAGCTCACAGGTCATCCTCCTGTGAATCCACCCAACGATGAGGCGCTGAGGCATAAAGAAGCACACTGCACCTCCCTTACAAACCTCAAACCTTCATTAGGATGTGAGACTGAGGTGGCTGTGCCTTCACGCCTTGATAAACATCCTGCCATGAAACATTAACACAAATATATCCCCATTGTCTGGCGATAAAACATTCAACTTCTTGTTCAGACTGATACATGGAGCTCTCGGAGCTCATCCTCCCGTCACACGAGCTGAACAGTCACTTCAGGGGCTCGTCTGCCACCTCGCTGATACAAGTGTTCTACCAACTTCCCAACCCGTCTTCTCTCTGTTTTGGTGAAAACCCTCGAAGTTCTGACCTACTTAAAGAGACTCAAACACGTCAGCTGTCAGTTCATGCATTTAACAAAGGACCGCAACACTTCAAAAAAATATTTTATTCTGTTAACTCAACATGCTAAAAACATTTTATTACAGAAAACTATTTTCCAAAAAAACGTCTAAAATTTTTTTACCTTCCACAACTTGTAGAGACTCAAGATTTAGTAGAAATGTTAAAACACAATAAAATGAAGAAATGCAGTTTCTTGTCACTGAGACAAAAACAAAATCATTAATGCATCTGTCATTTGATTTTTATTACACTGTAAAAAACCTGAGTTGCATATTTTTAAATTAACTAATAATTTTAAAAACCCGACTGGTGATTCTGAAGACAAAAACAACATGGTTGATGTTCCGTTTTGGCAGCATTTGTTTCTCACTGTAAATGTTGCAGTTTTCCTTTTTGTCCCACTGAAGACGGAGATGTTTCAGCACTATGGTCCATTCATCTTGTGGTCTGCAGGAATCAAATGCAGAAAACATTACGTTTCCATGGTTATTAACTTTGTAAAGTTCCTGTTTTTTGTTGGTATTTAAATCTAGTTTTTATTTTTTATAAGTCTGCTGTTTTAAATATCCAAATAACCCTAACAAGAGATAAGCTGTTAACACGATTTTTTAGTTTTGCTTTTAATGCCTGATTTTAATAAGTGTAATCTTTTATTCTGTTTTGATCTTAATGTTTTTAATGTCTTTACTGTGACTAAATACCCATCTGGGGCTGTGCATCACAAATGAGCTTTGGGTATGAATGCTGTGAACTGTACTTGTTAATTATAAACACTTGTTCTCATATAAATAAACAATAACTGAAATAACAGGTCAACATTTGCTGCATTTTAATGAATCAGTCTGTGTATGTAGCTGAATACTGAGCAGGAATAAAGATGGAGTAGCTGCTGCTACATTGATCTCACTGCAGCCAACTATTTAGTTCTTTTCAACAAGAATTCATGTCTAAGTTCTTCTAGATGTTGTTGAGTTCATAAAAAGCTTTAAAAAAAACAGTTTTGGTCAATCTTAAGAGTTTTTTTAAGTCGGTGTGACTTTTCTGTCTCGTGTCATCTTTCATCCAAAAGGCTTCTTTAGTCCTGATGATGGATTGGAAGTTTCAGGTTCAGAAGATAACGAGTGTCTGAGGTGACAGGATGTGTGAAAAGGAAACATTTTACTGCAGCGAGTGGCCTTGAATCATGATGGAGAGGAGAAATTACAACCACATAGTGTACAATCCTTCCCATCAGGCTTTCTGCTCCAGATGGACTGTATATATACATACATACTACATATATTTATGTATTGCATATATTACATACACATATTTCTAAGGACCAATGTTGCATTTAAAAAACCTGAAAAACTAAAAAAACAAAAGAAGCCTTTCATGTTGTTATGTTGTTATTCAATAAAAAGAGAGATACGTTTTGGGTTTTCTGTTGTGCCCAAGGCTTTTTGTTGTTCATGGGTTTGGGTTCTTTTGTTAGCCAACACTTCAGGTTTTGGAAGAACCTTGAAATAACCTTAAAAAGTTTTCAGATTGCTCAGGGAATAAAAGAGTGTCTTTTCTACGTCCTACAATCTGCTGATGCTGAATTCCATCTGAGACAATCAGAAAACAACAGCTGTGTGGAAGGAGGAAATGAAATGTAAATCTAATGGTAAACTAGTCTGTGAAAGGATCAGCAGGAACGTAAAGCACTGTATACACAGTTCTGTGGTTTAGGGATTTAGTGTTTAATATCTATGGCTGACTGCTGTCACTTTATAGAAAACTCAGAATGAGGAATCCATTGTGTTCAAGTTAAACTGGTTGTAGTTGTTGTTTGGAAAAAAAAACGCACAAAGCAGCACCGTGAAGAATGGCTGGGCGGAGAGAAAGACAGGTTGAGTAAGCACATAGATGCACACTCGCAGAAGCGCTCTTTCTCACACACACACTCACATACATGCGCGTGCGCACACACACACACACACACACACACACACACACTCAAACCCTAAATCATCATTGGAAAATCATTAGAAATCTGGCGAAGTAGAGGAGCACAGATTGAGGGACAAACCCTTCATTCAAATGAGCACAAAGACTGTGATGCACACACACACACACACACACACTCACAGAGAGGCAGCCGGGTGAAAGGGAAGAGGGGTGGTTCTGACAACACACACACACACTCACACACACAAACACACACAAGGTTACAGCTTCACAAACAACTCCCTGACACCCAGCCCTCCCTCCTCCATCGACATTTATTGCTCCTTCTGTGTGAATATCTTTGAGTTTTATTCTTATGTTGGCCATTGTGTGTGTGTGTGTGGGGGGGGGGGGGGG
>SSNP01000305.1:145555-161456 GCA_006937955.1 Pachypanchax playfairii
GACAGGGGGAAAGAATGCTGAGTTGGATCCAAAGAACACCATACCTACTGTAAAGCATGGGGGTGGAAACATCATGCTTTGGGGCTGTTTTTCTGCAAGGGGACCAGGACGACTGATCCGTGTAAAGGAAAGAATGAATGGGGCCATGTATCGTAAGATTTTGAGTGAAAACCTCCTTCCATCAGCAAGGGCATTGAAAATGAGACGTGGCTGGGTCTTTCAGCATGACAATGATCCCAAACACACCGCCCGGGCAACAAAGGAGTGGCTTCGTAAGAAGCATTTCAAGGTCCTGGAGTGGCCTAGCCAGTCTCCAGATCTCAACCCCATAGAAAATCTCTGGAGGGAGTTGAAAGTCCGTGTTGCCCAGCGTCAGCCCCAAAACATCACTGCTCTAGAGGAGATCTGCATGGAGGAATGGGCCAAAATACCAGCAACAGTGTGTGAAAACCTTGTGAAGACTTACAGAAAACGTTTGACCTCTGTCATTGCCAACAAAGGCTATATAACAAAGTATTGAGATTAACTTTTGTTATTGACCAAATACTTATTTTCCACCATAATTTGCAAATAAATTCTTTAAAAATCAGACAGTGTGATTTTCTGGATTTTTTTTCCTCATTTTGTCTCTCATAGTTGAGGTATACCTATGATGAAAATTACAGGCCTCTCTGATCTTTTTAAGTGGGAGAACTTACACAATTGGTGGCTGACTAAATACTTTTTTGCCCCACTGTAACTGTTGCTGTTGTACTGAGTGCCAGATTTTATGGAGTTAATTCTGCAAGCATGTATTTACCATGTTGCATCACACAGAGATCTGGTATGTAGATCTTCTGAATAGTCTTATGTAACGTCCTAAATAAAACAGACTGTGTTTACTGAGTTAGGTAGAAGTAGTTAGAAAGGTGTCATGAAAGTGGAATAACATACCAAATTAGTGCCTTGGGCCCGATTAGTTTTCATATGTAAAGTTAATGCACAAAAATCCTAAGTCATCGTTCTCTTCTTCATATTTAGTTTTCAAATAAACAGGCTTTCTTGTATTCTCCGGCCTTTCAGATGATCTATTAGAGTTTTTTCTTGGATATTAGTTACTTTGTCTCTTATGCTAGTTTGTTTATCTGATCTACAAATCCTTCTGACATATAAAGACTTAAATAATAAAATAGAACTGCATCAACATAAAACCGACATCTAACCCAATTTAAACAGACAGTAGATCCGTGTCTTAGCACTGTCGAGATGATTTCCAAGACGCTATCAGCCAAAAACTCGACATCAAGAAGATGATGGACTGAAAGGTGACTCGTGTATCAGTTTATCTTTCAGGTCTTTGCTGGAACATGTTTTATTCTTTTAAAGACATGATTTTGAAATAGAGTTTATCAGCAGTAGATAAGAAGGTTTTTATTGTTTTTACTGGTCAGGTGCCCAAAACTCAATATCTATTATGTTTTGAATCAAATGTAAGTTTCAATGTCCAACACATCAACTTAAAAAGGTGTAGAATTATTGCAAGATCATAAAATGTGGAGTCTAGTGATATTTTATATGGCTGGAATGATTATGTTGTCCAATGTGAAACAGCAAAACAAGAATCTGATGAGCTAAAAATCGTTATGCGTCTTGTCTTAGGTACTTTTAGAGTCATTTACCGTATCCGTTTCCATGTGCATTAGTTAGACATCACCAACAGAGGACAAATCAGACTCCCAGCTCATGTTTCAGGCTGCAGGAGATGGCAGGTAATGCTCACGACGACAACAAACACATTACGGGGCGAATCTATTTTCAAACTGACAGCGGGCTACTTTCTCCTTAAACAAGGAGGAAGTGCAACCTGATTCCTTGATCAAGAAAAGGGCTAAGATTTACTTAGACTTTTGAAATGATCACAGCTATGGAAGAGAAAGTGAATGAGGAGAGAGAAAAGTGTATGTGCTTTGCTTGCAGCTCCCTCATACAGACACACACACATATACACACACACCTCTTCACAATCAGAAATCAGCGCCTGGCTGCAGAGAGAAAAGAGAATTCATTAAACTCAGCCACCCACGCTGGGCCTCTGAAAAGACGAGGGGGGATCGAGGTAGGGAAGGTGGGGAGGAGGATGATGATGAGAGACAGAGGAGAGAAAAGATGGTGAGAAAAGAGGGAGGAAGGCAAGAAAAAGGGAGAAATAGAGAGAAGGTGGAGTCCTTTTAGCTGAGGCCCATCTAATGAAGTGGATTGGAGGTCAGTTGTACAGAAAAGCACTTTAGAAGCAAAGAGGGATGAGCAAGAAAGAAGTAAAGAAGTGACAGAGTGCTGTGGAGAAAAGAGAGTACAGCTATGTGTGAAGGAGGTGTTAGATGTACTCTGGAGTCTGGAGTTAGATCATAACACACTCAGAAGCAATTAAAAGTTGTCCTCACAAACTCATCAAACTGTCTCCCCTCAGAAGCACTTGGTTGTCCCTGCTCAGCAGCCTGTGGGCCATCCTGACACCTTTCACCAAACCTGACTAACAGCCAATCAGATCGTCCTCCTGATGACACCTGGATACACCAGGCTCTGACCTCGGCTGCTCTGTCCTTGCACCAGACCTAATCCACACTTGGCTAATCTGGTTAACTAGAGCTGTTGCTGAAATTAACAAAAGCCTAATCTAATTCCCACTTAGCACCAATTAAGAGATTACTGACCCGCACATCCTATTATCATGATCATCAAGCTTTTATAAACAGTCAAACAACAACAAAGAAGTTGATCACATGACACCAGCAGTCAGCGCAGTGTGACCGTGTGGCGTTCAAGCGTACAAGACGGAGAGATACAGCAGAAGAAGAATCGCAAGGTTTCCTCTATCTGTCTTTCAGACACAAACACACACACACGCGCGCACACACAAACACCCACACACACACACACACACACACACACACACACACACACACACACCCACACACACACACACACACACACACACACACACACACACACACACACACACACACACACACACACACACACACACACACACACACACACACACACACACACACACACACACACACACCCCCACACACACACACACACACACACACACCCACACACACACACACACACACACACACACACACACACACCCCCACACACACACACCCACACACACACACACACACACACACACACACACACACCCCCACACACAAACACCCACACACACACACACACACACACACACACACACACCCAAGTGTGTTTTGGTATCCTTATGGGGACCGTCCATTGACTTCCATTGATTTTACTAACTAGATTTATACCTAACCCAAACCCTTTTACTAACCTTAACCATTACTAATCTATAACTAACCCTAAGACTAACTAAAACTCTATTCACACCATACCTATAAACCTAACCCCTAACCCTAAAAAGGGGAGTCCCCCTCATGGGGACCAGGCTTCGGTCCCCACAAAAACCCTCGGACCCCACAAAGATAGTAAAAGTCAGGAAACGGGTCCCCAGGAGGTCAGAAATACAAACCCACACACACACACACACACACACACACACACACACACACACACACACACACACACACAGACTCCACCTTAAGCCTTTTACTGTCCAGAATGTCAGCAGCCATCTCCAGCACCACAGCCTGTCACATAGAGAGGGTGTGTGTGTGTGTGTGTGTGTGTGTGTAGTTAGTGTAGTTGAGGGACAGAGACAAGCAGAAGGGAGGGGTGTCCTTGAAAGAGGACAGAAGTGTTCAGCTGGATCTAATGTGATGGAAGAAACAACTGGAGCACACACACACACACACACACACACACACACACACACACACACACACACACACACACACACACACACACAGCTCTGTTGCACCAATATAATTCCTTTTCAAGGGGGAAAAAAACACATTTGTTAGGATAAATTCACATGAATCTGCAATCCGTCTGATTAAATCCGTTTGTCCCGTCCAGGTCCCGACAGGCTGCTCTTTTATATGGACAGTATAGGAATTTTGGGGGGACGAATCTGTGTCTGATTCTGTGCAATGGGTCTCAGCATCATTATCATCAGCAGCGGGCCCTCTCAGATGCGCCAGCTCAAGATCAAAGGAAAGCCTCTCAATCTTCTCCCCTCACTGAGGCAGCACAGAGCTGCTCTATAGCTGGCATCTTGGTCCTGCGATAATCCTCCCATTGATCTACTTCACAGGGTTGAGACTGCACCCTGACTCCTGGGTTGAGGGCTAAAGATGCTGAGGAATGTCGGTCGGACGTTGCAGCACACCGTGCCAGAATTTCTTAAGCCACGCGCTGGTCGAGCTGCTCTTTACGAGCTTGTTTTTAAAGTCATCTGCTTACACTGAGCCATTTTAATGCTTCATAGCCACTTTCAGCATGTTTTACTTCTGTCATTCAGGCTTTGGGGGAAATACTAAATCGGCTGGTTATGAAGCATGTGCAATTAAAAAGTATATTTGCAGCTACGTGTATAGCCAAATTAAATCACATTGTTTTCTATTTCTTTCACTTCCTCTTTTCGTTTGAAGTCCACGAGGAGAAGTTTAGACTGGAGGGCAGTAAGACAGGATGGAGGGTGAAAATAAAAACAGGGAACAATGGAGCAGAGAGACGTTGCCTCAACCACGGCTTCTCGCTTCCTAATGTTTCCATCTACTGGTGGCTGGGTGAAACGCCATTTCGTCCTGCTGTTGCTGAGTTGACAACATGGAACTCTCCTTATCAGCTGTAACCCAACGAACTCCTGAATTTCAACAAAACGTAAAATGAAATATACAGAATTTAGTCTACATGTTTATTGGAGCATGTAAAAAAGTAAAAATGAGTCACCAGCTGGATGACGTAAGACAAGTGTAAAGACTGGGCAGAGGAAAAACACTGTGATGGACCTGAAACTGCATTTAATAAAAACAAAAATAACTAAAATGCTGTTGAGTCAGAGGTGAGAGCATATTTTTGAGCTTACTTAATAATTTGCAGATTTTTACACCAGAGACTCTAGTTTGAATCTTATCTAAATATTTTCACATTCATTGTGATTTAAGACCATTTGTTTCACCCAACAAATCACAGCTTATTCAAACTTTCCTTAAACAGTGTGAAAACTTTGGATCAACATTACAAACTCACATTTTTTCATCTTTCATTTATCCTTAAAGGAGATCAGTCAACACCTGGGACATGTAGCTGGACCTCCAGCTGGTCTCAGCAATCTGTGTGGCCCCCTGATGAACATGACACCAACATTCTTGGTCTCCGCGGTGACCATTTGTCGCACTGCTCATAAGCAGAAGAAAATAAAAAGCTCCAACGTTCACCACTTGCATCACCATCTCATGACTTAATTCTGAGGACAAAATTCTGCCTCTCCCTCTGGATGAAAAGATGATCCAGTCCAGCTAGAATACAAAGCCCGAGAAATCACTATAAAGATGGAAATTGAAAATAAGAACCACAGAAAAGAAAGTAATTCACCCACATGTTCAACTAAAAAACCCACGGTAAATATCCTCCCCACACAATGAACATCTGCTGAAGGCTCCTCCTAAGGGCCACAGCAAATTCTCTATACACTAAAACACTTGGAGATGAAAACATGTACAAAATTTAGACTAATTTCAAAGCAAGAGTGTCCACAGTGTCTTTGTGTCCCTGTATTGTCCCATTTGGTTTTGAACTGCAGAAGAAGCCTGGGCAGCTAAACTAATCTAAACTCTTATAAACACCAGTTCTGTTCAGGTAAATGAATTACATTCTGCTTCTGTAACCCCCAAAAGGAATATTTTTTCTCTTGTTTCAGCCCATATTTTAAAAAAATCCTCTGTTAACAGAAATCATTCTCTGGGGATCACAACAAACGCATTGAAGTGTTGTTTTATTATCTGGCAACGATAAAACTGAGGACACCACAATAACAGTGTTACAACAACTAAAAAAACATGTGAACCTCCTCTGTTGAACATCCAGGATACAGACGTGTCTTCACGCTAATCACATGTCTGTTGTTAACAAGCTCAGCAGATTTTCCTTCATACGTCTCACAGCTCTGCGCAGCGAGGTGAAGAGAGAGACGATGGAGTCAGGAGCATGTTTCTGCAGCCACATCTTAAAGAAATACTGTTTCTAGCTATTTGGTTTTATTTGTAATTATCCTTGAAGTTAAAGTTTGAAATATTTGAATACTCTTCAGGAAATTGGGGACTTGAGATCTTTTCATAAGCATTAGTGGATCTTTAAAGGGATCAATCAGCTGTTCGTGCAAACAACTTTTTGTTGACATGGTTACTCTTCATGACTACTACTTAAAAACATTGCAACAGAAATCAGTGAAGCATCACAGAATCCAAACCATCTAGTTTATTTACCCTCTTGATCTGGTTGTTCTACGGTTCTTTCCTCCAGTAGTGACGAGCATTCAAACCCTTCAGAGGGCACGCCATCTGCAAACCCAGGACAGTGAGAACATCTGGCACGTTGAGTAGAAACCTGCTCCAGCTGCTAGCTGTAGCCTTATATTTATTCAGTACATGGGAGTATCAGATTCTTTTCTTTTTATCTAACCCTCGGCAAGAAGTTAGTGTTTTTCTCAAAACGTAAACAATTTCTGTAATCGTCATGTTTGTTCATGGTGCAGGAATCAAATTTAACAGACTAAGCAGGGACGGCAAATGTTCCAGAGATGATTGTGTGAGAAATGAAGTGCTGAGATTGTGCCTCAGCCTGTCAGGCTTTAGGACTCGGTCAGATTGTATTAATGAGAAATTTGTTATTCACAGCCAACTGTGAATTAGTGTGTGTTGGCTGAGACTTATCGCATGAGTTTTCCTCTATAAACACACACATACACACACACGCCCAGGTCTTAACCACTTGATTTTTTCCAAGCTTGGCAAAATGCATTGATAAGCAAGTGCATGCATACACACACCGATACACCGCAGTGTGAAATTGGGTCAGCAGTGGAGAGTGGGCTTTAATGCTGAGCACATACGCTCTCTAAAACTGATCTGCATATTCATGTGGGTGGCTATCAAAATGACACACACACACACACACACAGGAGTAAGACATGCACAGATACAAGCACAAGCATAAATAAGTACATGCGTGTACACGTTGGATTGAACTTATCCATCCTACACACGTGCCCACATGCACACTTACATGCAAATGCACACACACAGACAACATGACACAAAGAGAACGCTGAATCTCATGGATATTGTAACTGTCAGGGAGCTACAGGGGGCATTTATGTTCCACTCATTCTAATTTTGGGGCTAAAAATGAGCTTCTTCCTTTCCCAGCGGTACTGTGTCAATCATTTTCCTCCCTTTCCTTTTACTCCTCTTTTTCCACTCCCTTCTTCCTCCCGCTGGCTAAAGCTGTGTCCGTCTTTCAGTGGGAAGCCCGGCTGATGCTGGCCGAACAGCAGAAATGTTCTCCAGAATCTCAGAGTGAGTTGTAACATTGTCAGAAGTTTTAGAAGCACTCACACATCCCCAAAAAGATATTCACACTTCGACAACAGGAAGAAGAAAATTGACTTTAGCTGATTTTGCTGCCGAACTGTGGAGAGAGTTTGAGACTGGCAGAAGCAGAGTGATGGAGAGGTGTGAGAGAGAAGAAAAGGAAAGCAATGGAGGGGGAGGACGTGTAATAAGAGGTCTCTCCCTGCGGATACGCTTGTCAAAATCCCCTATTTTGCACTTCTGACTTTTTCAGCGGTGAACAACAGTTTTTTTCTGACAAAGCATTTTTCTGCTTATTTGCAGACGGAGGGAGGAGACGGAGCTCAAGTTGGAATGTGAGAAGCTGAACGGCTGCAACAAAGGATTCAGAGGCAGCGAGCAGATAGCTCCGAAGGCCGCTAGGGGCCGAGAGTGAGGAAGGATGGAGCTGAGAGTGGGGGGGTGGGGTTCTTTGAAGAGGGAGAGATGGAAGAGGGATACAGGGAGAGCGAGAGAGAGACAGGGAGAGAGAGAGAGAGAGAGAGAGAGAGAGAGAGAGAGAGAGAGAGAGAAAGAGAGTGTGTGTGTGTGTGCGTGTGTGTGTGGGTGTGTGTTTGGGGACTGACACAGTAAGGCCTGAGTGTGTGATTTATTTCAGAATACTAATGTCTCTTTGATCTACTTTGCTAAAAAAAAACTAAACAAAAAAATACAACATCCTGCTGGGATTGTTGGCACACATACACAGACACACACACGCACGCACACAAATGCACAAATAAAAGCACACGTCTAAATTCCAACCTGCACATGTACCTACAAATACTACATTAATAGTGCTGTGTCCCCTCAACTGACTGTACACATACACACACACTGACACTCACACAAACACGTACCCAGGGCGTCTAATCTACTTTAACTATCATCAAATCCACAGAGATCCAATTACAAGGATAGAGGGATATTTGTTTTCCTCTGTTCGCCCTAAAAGACTAATTAAATTTTCATGTAAAGACGTGATTATTTGATGAAACACAAGCGTCTTTTCATTTTTATCATTGTAATGTGTTTTAATTGGGAATCTTGTGACTGTTTCAGCTGTTTTTTAAGGTCAGTTAACCTGTACAAATGGAAGAGTTGAGCTCCTTCATCTCCTTCTTCCTAATTTACTTTGGTATTCAGAATTAGGATCCTGGTGTTTGCAGCGTATCCCAGCATGCACTTAACAGAGAGAAGTCAATCATCCAGCTCAGTGCAAATAGACAAATTTTCAGGTAAAAAAAGGGTGAAAAAGAATTTGAGAACGATCATGACTGACTTTGTTTTTCAGACCTCACTCACAGTTTGTGTCCGATGGCTTGATTATATGTGAAAAGAATGACGTGAAGCGGCTGAATTCTGTAAAACTCCAGTGAAACTTTTTAGACTTCAAATTTAATAGGACAAATAATCTGAGCCTAGAGTTTGGAGGGACTCGTTGGTGTAACCACTCATATGAAACATGATGAAACAGGGTTTCACTCCTTGTTTCTTATTTTTTGTTTTTGACACCTTCAAGCTGAAACACAACTCACACACTGGTTTCTAAAGATTTTAGAAGTAGAATAAAAAGCTCTTCACCTGTGGACTTAACCCATGTGATTGGTTAGGGCCCCTGTGATGGACAGGTGACCTACCCAGGATGCAGCTCTCACACTTTGGAGAGATAACTTCTCCTCAGATTTAGCCACTCCCCAAACACACCTTTAATCACCTGACAAACCTTTTTGTAGTCTGTTCACCTTTTCCAGTTGTTCCTGCACTTTCACCACTATCCTTCTATCCTCCTGATCCATCTTCATCACTTTCATTTCACTCTTCAGTGAAGGCACTCCGAAGGGTCCAAACAGAACAGGGTTCAACACAAATCCAGTTTGTCACTGTTTCCATGGAATCTGGTCCCGTTCTCAAAACTTTCTCAGCATCATATGCCAGGGGGGGCGGGGCTCCTGTAATGGACAGTATGCTCAGTCTGAGTCTCCTTTAGCCAACAACCTGAGACCCATTAGACTTATTCAGTCTGTTATCTGTTAGTCTGAATGAACCATGAAATAACTCAATTGCAGTGCAGCTCCTTCCAGCTTGACTGAACTGAACTGCATGAAGCAGAATCTTTAGGGATGTGATTTGAAATTTATCAGTTCACTCTCTCTTACATGTTATAAATTTCTGAGTGAAATCTAATACAAATGGCTGCAACACATCCATCTGAAAACAGTTTTTCTGTTCAGCAGGTTTCTGATTTGAGATTTGAACCCCAAGAACAGGCACAATGAGTTATGAGCTTAAACTAACACTAACATGCTGATGTTCTGCAGATATCTAATGTCCTGGTGTTCAGCAGGTATCTAACATGTTATTGTTCAGCAGGTATCTAACATGCTGGTGTTCAGCAGGTATCTAACATGTTGATGCTCAGCAGGTATCTAATGTCCTGATTTTCAGCAGGTATCTAACGTTCTCGTGTTCAGCAGGTAACTAACATGTTGATGTTCAGCAGATATCTAACATGTTGATGGTCAGCAGGTAACTTACATGTTGATGTTCAGCAGGTATCTAACGTCCATGTGTTCAGCAGGTATTTAACATTCTGGTGTTCAGCAGGTATCTAACATGTTATTGTTCAGCAGGTATCTAACATGCTGGTGTTCAGCAGGTATCTAACATGTTATTGTTCAGCAGGTATCTAACATGCTGGTGTTCAGCAGGTATCTAACATGCTGGTGTTCAGCAGGTATCTAACATGCTGGTGTTCAGCAGATATCTAACATGTTGATGGTCAGCAGGTAACTTACATGTTGATGTTCAGCAGGTATCTAACGTCCATGTGTTCAGCAGGTATTTAACATTCTGGTGTTCAGCAGGTATCTAACATGTTGGTGTTCAGCAGGTATCTAACATGTTGATGTTCAGCAGGTAACTAACATGTTGATGTTCAGCAGGTATCTAACATGCTGGTGTTCAGCAGGTATCTAATATGCTGGTGTTCAGCAGGTATCTAACGTCCTGGTGTTCAGCAGGTATCTAACATTCTGGTGTTCAGCAGGTATCTAACATGTTGATGTTCAGCAGGTATCTAACATGTTGATGTTCAGCAGGTATCTAACACGTTGATGTTCAGCAGGTATCCAACATGTTGATGTTTAGCAGGTATCGAATGTCCTGGTGTTCAGCAGGTATTTAACGTCCTGGTGTTCAGCAGGTATCTAACATGTTGATGTTCAGCAGGTATCTAACATGCTGGTGTTCAGCAGGTATCTAACATGCTGGTGTTCAGCAGGTATCTAACATGTTGATGTTCAGCAGGTAACTAACATGTTGATGTTCAGCAGGTATCGAACGTCCTGGTGTTCAGCAGGTATCTAACGTCCTGGTGTTCAGCAGGTATTTAACATTCTGGTGTTCAGCAGGTATCTAACATGTTATTGTTCAGCAGGTATCTAACATGCTGGTGTTCAGCAGGTATCTAACATGTTGATGTTCAGCAGGTAACTAACATGTTGATGTTCAGCAGGTATCCAACATGTTGATGTTCAGCAGGTATCTAACATGTTGATGTTCAGCAGGTATCCAATATGTTGATGTTCAGCAGGTATCTAACGTCCTGGTGTTCAGCAGGTATTTAACGTTCTCGTGTTCAGCAGGTAACTAACATGTTGATGTTCAGCAGGTATCCAACATGTTGATGTTCAGCAGGTATCCAACATGTTGATGTTCAGCAGGTATCCAACATGTTGATGTTCAGCAGGTATCTAACATGTTGATGTTCAGCAGGTATCTAACGTCCTGGTGTTCAGCAGGTATTTAACGTTCTCGTGTTCAGCAGGTAACTAACATGTTGGTGTTCAGCAGGTATCCAACATGTTGATGTTCAGCAGGTATCCAACATGTTGATGTTCAGCAGGTATCCAACATGTTGATGTTCAGCAGGTATCTAACATGTTGATGTTCAGCAGGTATCTAACGTCCTGGTGTTCAGCAGGTAACTAACATGTTGATGTTCAGCAGGTATCCAACATGTTGATGTTCAGCAGGTATCTTACATGTTGATGTTCAGCAGGTATCCAACATGTTGATGTTCAGCAGGTATCTAACATGTTGATGTTCAGCAGGTATCTAACATGTTGATGTTCAGCAGGTATCTAACATGCTGGTGTTCAGCAGGTATCTAACATGCTGGTGTTCAGCAGGTATCTAACATGTTGATGTTCAGCAGGTAACTTACATGTTGATGTTCAGCAGGTATCTAACGTCCATGTGTTCAGCAGGTATTTAACATTCTGGTGTTCAGCAGGTATCTAACATGTTATTGTTCAGCAGGTATCTAACATGCTGGTGTTCAGCAGGTATCTAACCTGTTGATTTCAGCAGGTAACTAACATGTTGATGTTCAGCAGGTATCTAACGTCCTGGTGTTCAGCAGGTATCTAACGTCCTGGTGTTCAGCAGGTATCTAACATGTTGATGTTCAGCAGGTATCTAACATGTTGATGTTCAGCAGGTATCTAACATGTTGGTGTTCAGCAGGTATCTAACATGTTGATGTTCAGCAGGTATCTAACATGTTGATGTTCAGCAGGTATCCAATATGTTGATGTTCAGCAGGTATCTAACGTCCTGGTGTTCAGCAGGTATCTAACGTTCTCGTGTTCAGCAGGTAACTAACATGTTGATGTTCAGCAGGTATCCAACATGTTGATGTTCAGCAGGTATCCAACATGTTGATGTTCAGCAGGTATCTAACATGCTGGTGTTCAGCAGGTATCTAACATGTTGATGTTCAGCAGGTAACTAACATGTTGATGTTCAGCAGGTATCCAACATGTTGATGTTCAGCAGGTATCTAACATGCTGGTGTTCAGCAGGTATCTAACATGCTGGTGTTCAGCAGGTATCTAACATGCTGGTGTTCAGCAGGTATCTAACATGTTGATGTTCAGCAGGTATCTAACATGTTGATGTTCAGCAGGTATCTAACATGTTGATGTTCAGCAGGTATCTAACATGTTATTGTTCAGCAGGTATCTAACATGCTGGTGTTCAGCAGGTATCTAACATGCTGGTGTTCAGCAGGTAACTAACATGTTGGTGTTCAGCAGGTATCCAACATGTTGATGTTCAGCAGGTATCCAACATGTTGATGTTCAGCAGGTATCCAACATGTTGATGTTCAGCAGGTATCTAACATGTTGATGTTCAGCAGGTATCTTACATGTTGATGTTCAGCAGGTATCTAACGTCCTGGTGTTCAGCAGGTATTTAACATGTTATGTTCAGCAGGTATCTAACATGCTGGTGTTCAGCAGGTATCTAACATGCTGGTGTTCAGCAGGTATCTAACATGTTGATGTTCAGCAGGTAACTAACATGTTGATGTTCAGCAGGTATCCAACATGTTGATGTTCAGCAGGTATCTAACATGTTGATGTTTAGCAGGTATCGAATGTCCTGGTGTTCAGCAGGTATCTAACGTCCTGGTGTTCAGCAGGTATCTAACATTCTGGTGTTCAGCAGGTATCTAACATGCTAGTGTTCAGCAGGTATCTAACATGTTATTGTTCAGCAGGTATCTAACATGCTGGTGTTCAGCAGGTATCTAACATGCTGGTGTTCAGCAGGTATCTAACATGCTGGTGTTCAGCAGGTATTAACATGTTGATGTTCAGCAGGTAACTTACATGTTGATGTTCAGCAGGTATCTAACGTCCATGTGTTCAGCAGGTATCTAACATTCTGGTGTTCAGCAGGTATCTAACATGCTGGTGTTCAGCAGGTATCTAACATGTTATTGTTCAGCAGGTATCTAACATGCTGGTGTTCAGCAGGTATCTAACCTGTTGATGTTCAGCAGGTATCTAACATGTTGATGTTCAGCAGGTATCCAACATGTTGATGTTCAGCAGGTATCTTACATGTTGATGTTCAGCAGGTATCCAACATGTTGATGTTCAGCAGGTATCTTACATGTTGATATTCAGCAGGTATCTAATGTCCTGGTGTTCAGCAGGCATTTAACGTGCTGATGTTCAGCAGGTATCTAACATGTTGATGTTCAGCAGGTATCTAACATGTTACTGTTCAGCAGGTATCTAACATGCTGGTGTTCAGCAGGTATCTAACATGTTGATGTTCAGCAGGTATCTAACATGTTGATGTTCAGCACGTATCTAACATGTTGATGTTCAGCAGGTATCTAACATGTTGATGTTCAGCAGGTATCTAACATGTTGATGTTCAGCAGGTATCTAACATGTTGATGTTCAGCAGGTATCTAACGTCCTGGTGTTCAGCAGGTATTTAACGTTCTCGTGTTCAGCAGGTAACTAACATGTTGATGTTCAGCAGGTATCCAACATGTTGATGTTCAGCAGGTATCTAACATTTTGATGTTCAGCAGGTATCTAACATGTTGATGTTCAGCAGGTATCTAAAATGTTGAATTTCAGCAGATATCTAACATGCTGGTGTTCAGCAGGTATCTAACGTCCTGGTGTTCAGCAGGTATTTAACATATTGGTGTTCAGCAGATATCCAACATGTTGATGTTCAGCAGGTATATAACATTTTGATGTTCAGCAGGTATCTAACATGTTGATGTTCAGCAGGTATCTTACATGTTGATGTTCAGCAGGTATCTAATATGTTGATGTTCAGCAGGTATCTAACGTCCTGGTGTTCAGCAGGTATTTAACATGTTGGTGTTCAGCAGATATCCAACATGTTGATGTTCAGCAGGTATCTAACATGTTGATGTTCAGCAGGTATCTCACATGTTGATGTTCAGCAGGTATCTAACATGTTGATGTTCAGCAGGTATCTAACATGTTGATGTTCAGCAGGTATCTAACGTGCTGTTGTTCAGCAGGTATCTAACATGCTGGTGTTCAGCAGGTATCTAACATGTTGATGTTCAGCAGGTATCTAACATGTTGATGTTCAGCAGGTATCTAACGTCCTGGTGTTCAGCAGGCATTTAACATGCTGGTGTTCAGCAGGTATCTAACGTGCTGATGTTCAGCAGGTATCTAACGTGCTGGTGTTCAGCAGGTATCTAACATGTTATCGTTCAACAGGTATCTAACATGTTGATGTTCAGCAGGTATCTAACATGTTGATGTTCAGCAGGTATCTAACATGTTGATGTTCAGCAGGTATCTAACATGTTGATGTTCAGCAGGTATCTAATGTGCTGGTGTTCAGCAGGTATCTAACATGTTGATGTTCAGCAGGTATCTAACGTCCTGTTGTTCAGCAGGTATTTAACGTCCTGGTGTTCAGCAGGTATTTAACATGCTGGTGTTCAGCAGGTATCTAACATGTTATTGTTCAGCAGGTATCTAACATGCTGGTGTTCAGCAGGTATCTAACGTGTTGGTGTTCAGCAGGTATCTAACATGTTGATGTTCAGCAGGTATCTAACATGTTGATGTTCAGCAGGTATCTAACGTCCTGGTGTTCAGCAGGTATTTAACATGTTGGTGTTCAGCAGATATCCAACATGTTGATGTTCAGCAGGTATCTAACATGTTGATGTTCAGCAGGTATCTAACATGTTGATGTTCAGCAGGTATCTAACATGTTGATGTTCAGCAGGTATCTAACATGTTGATGTTCAGCAGGTATCTAACGTCCTGGTGTTCAGCAGGTATCTAACGTTCTCGTGTTCAGCAGGTAACTAACATGTTGATGTTCAGCAGGTATCTAACATGTTGATGTTCAGCACGTATCCAACATGTTGATGTTCAGCAGGTATCTAACATGTTGATGTTCAGCAGGTATTGACATGTTGAGGTTCAGCAGGTATCTAACATGTTGATGTTCAGCAGGTATCTAACATGTTGATGTTCAGCAGGTATCTAACGTGTTGATGTTCAGCGGGTATCTAACATTTTGATGTTCAGCAGGTATCTAACATGTTGATGTTCAGCAGGTATCTAAAATGTTGAATTTCAGCAGATATCTAACATGCTGGTGTTCAGCAGGTATCTAACGTCCTGGTGTTCAGCAGGTATTTAACATATTGGTGTTCAGCAGATATCCAACATGTTGATGTTCAGCAGGTATATAACATTTTGATGTTCAGCAGGTATCTAACATGTTATTGTTCAGCAGGTATTTAACGTCCTGGTGTTCAGCAGGTATCTAACATGTTGATGTTCAGCAGGTATCTAACATGTTGATGTTCAGCAGGTATCTAACATGTTGATGTTCAGCAGGTATCTAACGTCTTGGTGTTCAGCAGGTATTTAACGTTCTCGTGTTCAGCAGGTATCTAACATGTTGATGTTCAGCAGGTATCTAACATGTGGATGTTCAGCAGGTATCTAACATGTTGATGTTCAGCAGGTATCTAACGTCTTGTTGTTCAGCAGGTATTTAACGTC
>SSNP01000305.1:161498-190799 GCA_006937955.1 Pachypanchax playfairii
TGTTCAGCAGGTATCTAACATGCTGGTGTTCAGCAGGTATCTAACATGCTGGTGTTCAGCAGGTATCTAACATGTTGATGTTCAGCAGGTAACTAACATGTTGATGTTCAGCAGGTATCCAACATGTTGATGTTCAGCAGGTATCCAACATGTTGATGTTTAGCAGGTATCGAATGTCCTGGTGTTCAGCAGGTATTTAACGTCCTGGTGTTCAGCAGGTATCTAACATGTTGATGTTCAGCAGGTATCCAACATGTTGATGTTCAGCAGGTATCTTACATGTTGATGTTCAGCAGGTATCCAACATGTTGATGTTCAGCAGGTATCTAACATGTTGATGTTCAGCAGGTATCTAACATGTTGATGTTCAGCAGGTATCTAACGTCCTGGTGTTCAGCAGGTATCTAACATGTTATTGTTCAGCAGGTATCTAACATGCTGGTGTTCAGCAGGTATCTAACATGCTGGTGTTCAGCAGGTATCTAACATGTTGAGGTTCAGCAGGTATCTAACATGTTGATGTTCAGCAGGTAACTAACATGTTGATGTTCAGCAGGTATCGAACATGCTGGTGTTCAGCAGGTATCCAACATGTTGATGTTCAGCAGGTATCCAACATGTTGATGTTCAGCAGGTATCTAACATGTTGATGTTCAGCAGGTATCTAACGTCCTGGTGTTCAGCAGGTATCTAATGTCCTGGTGTTCAGCAGGTATCTAACATGTTGATGTTCAGCAGGTATCCAACATGTTGATGTTCAGCAGGTATCTAACATGTTGATGTTCAGCAGGTATCTAACATGTTGATGTTCAGCAGGTATCTAACATGCTGATGTTCAGCAGGTATCTAACATGTTGATGTTCAGCAGGTATCTAACATGTTATTGTTCAGCAGGTATCTAACATGCTGGTGTTCAGCAGGTATCTAACATGCTGATGTTCACAGGTATCTAACATGTTGATGTTCAGCAGGTATCCAACATGTTGATGTTCAGCAGGTATCCAACATGTTGATGTTCAGCAGGTATCTAACATGTTGATGTTCAGCAGGTATCTAACGTCCTGGTGTTCAGCAGGTAACTAACATGTTGATGTTCAGCAGGTATCTAACATGTTGATGTTCAGCAGGTATCTAACACGTTGATGTTCAGCAGGTATCCAACATGTTGATGTTTAGCAGGTATCGAATGTCCTGGTGTTCAGCAGGTATTTAACGTCCTGGTGTTCAGCAGGTATCTAACATGTTGATGTTCAGCAGGTATCTAACATGTTGATGTTCAGCAGGTAAATAACATGTTGATGTTCAGCAGGTATCTAACGTCCTGGTGTTCAGCAGGTATTTAACGTTCTCGTGTTCAGCAGGTAACGAACATGTTGATGTTCAGCAGGTATCCAACATGTTGATGTTCAGCAGGTATCCAACATGTTGATGTTCAGCAGGTATCTAACATGTTGATGTTCAGCAGGTATCTAACGTCCTGGTGTTCAGCAGGTATCTAACATGATGGTGTTCAGCAGGTATCTAACATGCTGGTGTTCAGCAGGTATCTAACATGTTGATGTTCAGCAGGTAACTAACATGTTGATGTTCAGCACGTATCCAACATGTTGATGTTCAGCAGGTATCTAACATGTTGATGTTCAGCAGGTATCTAACGTCCTGGTGTTCAGCAGGTATCTAACATGTTGATGTTCAGCAGGTATCTAACGTCCTGGTGTTCAGCAGGTATTTAACGTTCTCGTGTTCAGCAGGTAACTAACATGTTGATGTTCAGCAGGTATCCAACATGTTGATGTTTAGCAGGTATCTAACATGTTGATGTTCAGCAGGTATCTAACATGTTGATGTTCAGCAGGTATCTAACATGTTGATGTTCAGCAGGTATCTAACGTCCTGGTGTTCAGCAGGTATTTAACGTCCTGGTGTTCAGCAGGTATTTAACCTGCTGGTGTTCAGCAGGTATCCAACATGTTGATGTTCAGCAGGTATCTTACATGTTGATATTCAGCAGGTATCTAATGTCCTGGTGTTCAGCAGGCATTTAACGTGCTGGTGTTCAGCAGGTATCTAACATGTTGATGTTCAGCAGGTATCTAACATGTTACTGTTCAGCAGGTATCTAACATGCTGGTGTTCAGCAGGTATCTAACATGTTGATGTTCAGCAGGTAACTAACATGTTGATGTTCAGCACGTATCCAACATGTTGATGTTCAGCAGGTATCTAACATGTTGATGTTTAGCAGGTATCTAACATGTTGATGTTCAGCAGGTATCTAACATGTTGATGTTCAGCAGGTATCTAACGTCCTGGTGTTCAGCAGGTATTTAACGTTCTCGTGTTCAGCAGGTAACTAACATGTTGATGTTCAGCAGGTATCCAACATGTTGATGTTTAGCAGGTATCTAACATGTTGATGTTCAGCAGGTATCTAACATGTTGATGTTCAGCAGGTATCTAACATGTTGATGTTCAGCAGGTATCTAACATGTTGATGTTCAGCAGGTATCTAACGTCCTGTTGTTCAGCAGGTATTTAACGTCCTGGTGTTCAGCAGGTATTTAACCTGCTGGTTTTCAGCAGGTATCCAACATGTTGATGTTCAGCAGGTATCTAATGTCCTGGTGTTCAGCAGGTAACTAACATGTTGATGTTCAGCAGGTATCCAACATGTTGATGTTCAGCAGGTATCTAACGTTCTCGTGTTCAGCAGCTAACTAACATGTTGATGTTCAGTAGGTATCCAACATGTTGATGTTCAGCAGGTATCCAACATGTTGATGTTCAACAGGTATCTAACATGTTGATGTTCAGCAGGTATCTAACGTCCTGGTGTTCAGCAGGTATTTAACGTCCTGGTGTTCAGCAGGTAACTAACATGTTGATGTTCAGCAGGTATCTAACATGTTGATGTTCAGCAGGCATCAAACACGTTGATGTTCAGCAGGTATCCAACATGTTGATGTTCAGCAGGTATTGAATGTCCTGGTGTTCAGCAGGTATTTAACGTCCTGGTGTTCAGCAGGTATCTAACATGTTGATGTTCAGCAGGTATCCAACATGTTGATGTTCAGCAGGTATCTTACATGTTGGTGTTCAGCAGGTATCCAACATGTTGATGTTCAGCAGGTATCTTACATGTTCAGCAGGTATCTAATGTCCTGGTGTTCAGCAGGTATCTAATGTCCTGGTGTTCAGCAGGTATCTAACATGTTGATGTTCAGCAGGTATCTAACATGCTGGTGTTCAGCAGGTATCTAACATGTTAATATTCAACAGGTATCTAACATGTTGATGTTCAGCAGGTATCTTACATGTTGATGTTCAGCAGGTATCCAACATGTTGATGTTCAGCAGGTATCTTACATGTTGATGTTCAGCAGGTATCTAATGTCCTGGTGTTCAGCAGGTATCTAATGTCCTGGTGTTCAGCAGGCATTTAACATGCTGGTGTTCAGCAGGTATCTAACATGTTGATGTTCAGCAGGTATCTAACATGCTGGTGTTCAGCAGGTATCTAACATGTTATCGTTCAACAGGTATCTAACATGTTGATGTTCAGCAGGTATCTAACATGTTAATGTTCAGCATGTATCTAACATCTTGATGTTCAGCAGGTATCTAACATGTTGATGTTCAGCAGGTATCTAACGTGTTGATGTTCAGCAGGTATTTAACATGTTGATGTTCAGCAGGTATCTAACATGTTGATGTTCAGCGGGTATCTAACATTTTGATGTTCAGCAGGTATCTAACATGTTGATGTTCAGCAGGTATCTAAAATGTTGAATTTCAGCAGATATCTAACATGCTGGTGTTCAGCAGGTATCTAACGTCCTGGTGTTCAGCAGGTATTTAACATGTTGGTGTTCAGCAGATATCCAACATGTTGATGTTCAGCAGGTATCTAACATGTTGGTGTTCAGCAGGTATCTAACATGTTGGTGTTCAGCAGGTATCTAATGTCCTGGTGTTCAGCAGGTATTTAACATGTTGATGTTCAGCAGGTATCGAATGTCCTGGTGTTCAGCAGGTATTTAACGTCCTGGTGTTCAGCAGGTATTTAACATGTTGGTGTTCAGCAGATATCCAACATGTTGATGTTCAGCAGGTATCTAACATGTTGGTGTTCAGCAGGTATCTAACATGTTAATGTTCAGCATGTATCTAACATCTTGATGTTCAGCAGGTATCTAACATGTTGATGTTCAGCAGGTATCTAACATGTTGATGTTCAGCAGGTATCTAACATGTTGATGTTCAGCAGGTATCTAACATGTTGATGTTCAGCGGGTATCTAACATTTTGATGTTCAGCAGGTATCTAACATGTTGATGTTCAGCAGGTATCTAAAATGTTGAATTTCAGCAGATATCTAACATGCTGGTGTTCAGCAGGTATCTAACGTCCTGGTGTTCAGCAGGTATTTAACATATTGGTGTTCAGCAGATATCCAACATGTTGATGTTCAGCAGGTATATAACATTTTGATGTTCAGCAGGTATCTAACATGTTATTGTTCAGCAGGTATTTAACGTCCTGGTGTTCAGCAGGTATCTAACATGTTGGTGTTCAGCAGGTATCCAACATGTTGGTGTTCAGCAGGTATCTAACATGTTGATGTTCAGCAGGTATCTAAAATGTTGATGTTCAGCAGGTATCTAACATGCTGGTGTTCAGCAGGTATCTAACGTCCTGGTGTTCAGCAGGTATCTAACATGTTGATGTTCAGCAGGTATCGAACGTCCTGGTGTTCAGCAGGTATTTAACGTCCTGGTGTTCAGCAGGCATTTAACATGCTGATGTTCAGCAGGTATCTAACATGTTGATGTTCAGCAGGTATCTAACATGTTGATGTTCAGCAGGTATCTAACATGTTGATGTTCAGCAGGTATCCAACATGTTGATGTTCAGCAGGTATCGAATGTCCTGGTGTTCAGCAGGTATTTAACGTCCTGGTGTTCAGCAGGTATTTAACATGTTGGTGTTCAGCAGATATCCAACATGTTGATGTTCAGCAGGTATATAACATTTTGATGTTCAGCAGGTATCTAACATGTTATTGTTCAGCAGGTATTTAACGTCCTGGTGTTCAGCAGGTATTTAACATATTGGTGTTCAGCAGATATCCAACATGTTGATGTTCAGCAGGTATATAACATTTTGATGTTCAGCAGGTATCTAACATGTTATTGTTCAGCAGGTATTTAACGTGCTGGTGTTCAGCAGGTATCTAACATGTTGATGTTCAGCAGGTATCGAATGTCCTGGTGTTCAGCAGGTATTTAACGTCCTGGTGTTCAGCAGGTATCTAACATGTTGATGTTCAGCAGGTATCCTACATGCTGGTGTCAGCAGGTACCTGCCATAGAGGACATTTACAAGAAGCAGTGTCTGAAAAGGGTTAGGAAAATCACCAGAGATCCCAGTCACCCAGCACACAGACGTTTCACCATCCTGCCCTCTGGGAGGTGCTACAGCAGCCTCTGGACTAAAGCCACCCGGTATCAGAACAGCTTCTTCACAAAAGCTGTCAGACTCCTGAACTCTGCCTTCTGACACCTGAACTACATTAAACTCGTGGCACATACACACAACCATTTACAACTGAACATACACACATCTACCTCACTGATCAAAACTGCACTACTGTAAATACTGTGTGGACAATCCTACTGTACAATACAAAACAATAATTATAGTTCCACATTCTATTAAAACTTAAAGCAGAACTAAGTAAGTTTTGCTCTCGCTCTCCCCTTACTGGTCCCCTGTGAAAGCTCACTGTCGTAACGTTCCCCCGCCGCCGCCGCTTTGCTTTGTACTTGTGACATGTGCAATGACAATAAAGTTGAATTCTATTCTAACATGTTGGTGTTCAGCAGGTATTTAAAATAAACACTGGCATGCTGATGTTCACCAGGCATTAAAAAACATGTTTCAGTCTCCCTAACATTTTGATTGGTTTTAAAATGTTGCTGTGGCTTATGGGTATTCTGGTTTTGCATGTTTCATCTATCTGTGCCCTTAAATTTCTTTCAAGAGTTATGTGAGCGTGTGAAATGTGCAGAATAAATAAGCTTCTCAGTCTGTTTTATAATGTCATTAATTTCCCTGTTATCAGACAGGAGAACGTACAGTTGCTGCTCAACCTGTATTGAAAACTTTTCTTACTTACATATGAATGTAATCCACAGACACTTTTTCATTTCTTGAAGTCTGAGAAGTTCCACGTTACTGTGAAACTGCTGTTTCAGGAAAAATGTCTCAGAGTTGTCGGGGTTTGGACACTTATCTGCAGCAGCAAGGAAAAACACACTAAAATCCTTACAGCAACTATAGAAATGGAAAGTGCAATGTTTGGTGCTTTCGGATGCCTTTTCTTTTGACATCTGCAGAATGTGCCTCCATACTGCTGAAGCTTGAAATAGCAGAGGGTGAGCAGCTCGTCTCCTCTGGCGCGCCCCTGCAGTCTCACTTGATACATGGTCTCTGTCAGCCAGTCCCTGATGAACACCTCCACCAGCAGCCTCAGGGACATCAGCACATGCAGCTGCTGGTCAGGTTCTTCTGAGGATTCCACACAGGCAGCAACCTGGTGATGCTCCACTCACTTATGGAATCAGATGTGCTCCTAGATGATTACAGGAATGTGAAGAGCCAGGGATCCATCTCAAAAATGCAGTGTAGTCAATATATATGTAATTTCTATAATGATATTTCAATATCTGTAATAGATAACAAGTGAACACAACAAGGTATTTTGAAGTAGTGGTGTCTTGTATTGTCAACATTGTGTCTAGAAAACATAAATATAGTTAAATGTTAGACCCAACATATTAGTTTTCTAATAGAGTTCTAAAATTCTGTCTGTGTTAAAAACCTCTTAACAGAATTTCTCAAAATTGGTCAAAATACACCCAGAGGATGTTGATTCAGATTCACCATGGTTCCTGATACAAAAAATAGTGAAATGCAGGTCCATTTTTTTAAGATTTCAAGCTTTGATTATGGAATTTAATGTTTTCATCTAAATCTATAACATTATAAATCGATTACTAAATATGTAATTATTTTATCTGTAATGTAAAAAAAAAACTACCAAAAGTTCACACTAACAAGCCAAACAGATCAGTTTAGTTGCAGATTAGCCAAGATTTTAGCTAACATTGCTACAGTTAGTTTGAGCATATTTTTTAAACTATTACTTTTAATTTTCTTTGTTTCTTGGCAAAATTTGTTATATTAACACAGACAATGTTGCTTTTAGCTAATACAGGATAGATAAAATACTGTTTTTAAGGTGTATTTTTAAGCTAATTGAAGCAGTTAGATGCTTCCGCTAACAGAGCTGTTTAAGTGGGGTGATTTAGCCAAAACTGCAGTAGCATAGTACAAAAATGATCACACCTTAGTTTTAGATTTTGTTTTTGTTTCACTTTCCAGTTTTCTATTAAGTCCTAGGAAGGATTTTTTTTCCATTGAGCTATTAAAATTCAGAGATTAAGGCTTCTTTTAAAATGAGCAAAGCGAAAAAAAGGAAACTATCACTTATTCCTAAAAGGTATGTCAAATATCCCTGCTAATTTAATACAAATCAGCAGTTATTCTGGGACCATTTATATGTATAAGTACCTTTAAATGCTAGTAATCCAATCATATTTTAATTTATTGATATAAAAGTGCTAAATTAGATTGCCAGGCTAGGTCAAATTAGTTGTGCCATTTACGCATGTGCTGTGAGATTTGCCATCAGGTGCTTTCACTTCACATTAATGGTTTTCTTTGTCAATTTTCCTCATTTAAATTCAGAGCCGAGCAGAAGCAGGGAGGTGATGAGAGAAGAGCGAAGCAGCTGGAGCAGAAGAAGGTTGGAGGGCAGTCTGAGGAAGATAGACGAGTGGAGGCGAGTGGGAAAGAGAGAGGAGAAGCAAGTGAGGAATTATCTGACTTCTCAAATTTAAAAAAAAGTTTGAGCATTTTAACAAAACTTTAACCATAACCTCGTTTTTAGTGTTAAAAATACAAATTGTGAATCAAATCAATCAGTTTAACTGAGGAATTAAAACCAGGTTTGATTCTCTAGTGAGATGCAGAACAGAACTAATCTGATTGGCCCGAAAGGCAAATTACAGGTCCAAGTGCTTTAATTAACATCAAATTTGGATTTTAACTCCACGTATCAGTCTCAACATTTTCTGATTCAGAAACAAAAGAAAACTGTTAAAGTTCCTGCAGCATCAGAGGCCTCGTCCAGAACGCGGAGCTGCAGTTAAAGGTTGTAAATCCTGACAACGTTCTTCACTCAGTCTCATGTGGTTCAGACTGGAGGAAACAACCTCCGATGGGATCACTAGTGAAGCGTGGAACATCTCGCTGAAATGTGACCTGATTACATCCCCCTTAAGACCAGCAGCCACGCAGAAGATGATGTCATCTAGCAGAAGCTCAATGTAGAACATAAGGGAGATCTTGGTCTGTTGGCCCTCTGGTGGAAACAGAAGGTGTCAGGAACAGGAGACTTAACTGAGACTCTGGACCAGATCACAGCAAACCTAAACCCATTAGTTCTAAAAGATTGTGTTTTTAACCCAGCTGTGTGTTGAGGTCACACTCAGGTCACATGACTCTCCTCTCACCTTGTTTCACTCCTCAGTGTATCTCTAATCATCTTACATGGACCATATTTACTAAACCGATTCACTTTAACCCTGAAATGCTTCACAGCTCCTTCCAAACTGGATTTTACGTTCTGTAACGAGATGGATGTTAAAACAAAGCCCACACCGCCATCTGGTGGCAACAGCAGGGACTGCAGCGTCTGGGCGGAGCTGCGCGTCACGATGAAGATTGAACGTTGCTCCGCCCCTTTGTTGTGTCTCCTCTTCAGGAAGTGGAGCCGAGATGGTTCTGGAAGAATTGACGGTCCGTCTGAACGACAGAGGGTATAAGAACTGGCTGAAAGCCGGCCGTTGTCTGCTCATCCTGAAGGAGGGACTCCACACGTTCACTGACCTCCAGATGAGAGCTTTCCACGGAGATCTGCTCAACCAGCATGCTTTGCTGCGAACTCCGTGTGTGAGAGCTACATGTGGATCAAGAGGAAACAAAGTATGCTGATATGTTTGGTGTGTATTTTATTGCTGTTCTTCCATCAGCTGCTTGATTTGGCTGTTTGTGGGCAGCTGTGCTCACCTTGCAGGGTTTGTTCCGAGTGGCAAAAGGTGATCCTGAGACACCACAGACATCCTGAGGTCACCATCAACTGGACCAACTGTTCACCTCCCTACTGGAGGACAGATCACTGGGAAGTGGCCAAGGCACGTGACACACACACACACACACACACACACACACACACACCACTCTCCATGTTTCTGACTCTCTCCACCTGGAAGATGTTCCCTGGAAGTTTCAATCCAAAATGACCTAAAAGGCTGTCTGGGTATCCCCAGCAGGCCACGTGTCCAAGTAACATACTGAACCCTGAAACTGCCCCCCAGGTGGCATACAGCCCTCTGCTCCTCAGAGACGGGTCTAGTGCAGAAAATCATTTCCCCCTGAAGGATCAATAAAATAACAATGAAAAGAACTCTGTTAGTTTAGTCTGGTTAATAAAAAGAGCTGGAAATAATTAAAAATTTTCATCTGTAAGGACAAACATGCAAAGAAATTTGTGTACGTTCCTTCATATTATTTTAAACTTTATTTAACAGCTTTTTCCCACTGAGGTCAAATATCTGATTTACAAGAGCGATCTGACCAAGAGGCCAGAAACAGAATATATTATATAACACAAAATAACAGTGAGATAAAATAACTTGAGTGGACTGCAGGGATTTTGACGTAAAGAGGGCTGAAATACAGTTTGTCATTTTTTCCATTGGACACATGAAGAGTTCAGAGGGAGACAGTGACAGTCTGTCAGGACTCTCAGGGCTCCATGATTCATGGATCCAACATATGAATGACCAAGTACAGTCATATACTACACAACAAAAAGGTTATAAAATCCTTATCAAAGTTTCAATTTACAACATTTTGAATGTGCAATTAAAAATCCCAGAATTATTTTTTTTGAAGTGATAAAGAATAAACATGTTGTTTTGTCTGCTGTTGGAACAAGTTGCAGATAATAAAATTGTTCTTGTAATCAACCAAAATCAAGCTGTACGTGCTGAAAGGCCTCAGCAGGAGACGGAGCTGTGCATTCTTTAACAGTGTCATCAGCGTACAGGCGAAATGGAGTGAATATTCTGTTCAAGATTATTTATATAGGTAGCAAATAAAAATGGGCTCATTACAGAACCTTGAGGGACACCATTACCATCTCAGAGGTAGATCCATCTATCTGAAGGACACCTGTAGGACAATTATAAACAAATTGATTTTATTGTTGGATCAAGAGACTTTGTGTGAAGATCCAGTTAAAATTTTGAGTTACTTTCTCTGTCTGTCTTCAGGCCTACATGCCACGAGGTCTGGCTAAAGTGAAGGGAGCTGATGAGTGTGATGCGTCTGCTCTGCTCAACCTGATCAACTACTGCAAATGTTTTGGATCTGTGGATCCAAAACTGGTGAGAAAGGTAAACAAAAGTTCCATGTTCAGTGTGGTGCACAAAGCGACACCAAACTATCTAAGAGTCTGTTTGTTCCCTTTAATAAACGAGCTGAACAGCTGATAAAGTGCTTAAAGACACCTCGGATACGAACTGAATTAAAACTGTTTGAAACATGAAATGCTCAGATTATGTTAGCGTATATCTAAGTTTCAAGTTTATTTATTTATAAAGCGCCAGTTCATGACAAAATCATTTCAAGGCACTTCACAGAAAAATCAACCAATTAATAATAAAACATTTTCTATCTAAGGAACCAGCCGATTGGGCTGAATTGTTATTTCAGCACAATCCCCCATCCTGAGCAAGCACGATTGGTGACAGTGGAAAGGAACGACTCCCTTTTAACAGGAAGAAACCTCTAACAGAACCCGGCTCAGGATGGGCGGCCTTCTGCCTTAGCCGACTGGGGTCTGAGCTGACAGGAAAGAGACAAACACCGATGGATTTTGTCCAGTCGTCATGTCTATAGAAAGATAAACAGAGAAATAGTTAATGACAGCAGTAACAATCAAAGCAATAACAATTTGATGGCTCTAGTGGGAATATTTCATTGTTTGTTTATGTGAGATACACCCTCCTCAGAGTAAAGAAAGACAGCAGAATGAAAAATGTGGTCAGTATGTCCTCCGGCAATCTAAACCTATAGCAGCATAACTAAAGGGAAAGCTCAGGAGAACCCAAGCTAACCCTGACTATAGGATTGTGTAAAAAGGAAAGTTTTAAGTCTATTCTTAAAACTACACAAGGTGTCTGCCTCACGGATAAAAAGTGGAAGCTGGTTCCACAAGAGAGGAGCCTGATAACTAAAAGCTCTTCCTCCCATTCTACTTTTAGAAATTCTAGGAACTACAAGCAGTATATCTGTAAAATAAACTGAATGAAGAAAGTCTCAGAGCTGCAGAAGCTGCTCAGATGTTCCTCCAGCTGAGCTGATTTCATTTAAAGATGCACAGCGCGGATTGATACTTCACAGCCTCATCATGCGTTAAAGGGATGTTGTTTGGCTGATGAAACAGCAAGATATTTAATAGCGACGTCTTGTGAAAGTGTAGGCGACTACATTTAGATCATTTATCCTTGTATCCCTCAGATACAAACATTTTCAGCTTGTGTGGGTGCAAGTTGTTAGAAATCAGCTGAAACAGGAAAACATCTGAGCAGGTTCTTTACTTCTCTCTAAACAAACACCCCAGTGACATCTTTCTGCTACAAGTAACAGAACTGATCAGAACTTCACACAGACTGACTTTAAATATCCAGACTAACTCTGATGTTTGTTGCTCGTAACTCCATCAGCAGTTGGAGTTTCAGTGTTTTGTTTGTTTGTTTTGATTTGCCACAGTGAAGGAAGCTTGATTTGAAGTTAAAGTTGCGTGAAACAGTTTTTTTCTGCTTTGAGCTCAGTATGTGGTGCATTTTACCTCGTAGGAGTCTAAACAAAGTGTTAGAATTGTGTGTGTTTTCTTTTTGAGTTGATAATGTCTTCTGATATACAAATATATGATTTCGAGCAGAGAAAAACTCTGTTCATCATAAATTATATTTAAAGTCTTCAGATTTATAAAAACATGTTTGGTTGGAAACAAGTAAGAAGAGTGTCATAATCATCTGCTACAGGAATGCGGTGGGAACTATTTATATGTGTATGTATGTTCACACACTTCCAGGTGATCCAGTACAGAAATGAGTTGATGCATTCTTGTGAGTTTCGGGTGAAGGATGAGTGGATCACGAATTACCGTAGTGCTCTGAAGCACTTTGTGCTGCAGTTAAGTGATGTTCCTCAGATGGCCACAGCTGGAAAACAAATAGAAGACGTGAGCATGTTTTTGTCCCTCTAAGGCTTCTGTATTTGCTCTGCTGTGTGCTGCTCAGTTATGTGAATGTTTTGGGGTTTTTTTGTCCAGATGTTGACAGCTGATCTGTCGATATGTGTGTTTGGTGTCGACCGAATGGACTCTGCCGGCTTGTTTGCTGGATTAGAGTCTGACAGCCAATTGGAGACCAGCGCAGAGTTAGTCAGCCAATGGGAAACTGAGCTGCTGCAAGAAATGTTGCAGGAGTGTCTGCCTGATGCTGCAGCTGAGGATGAGGATGCAGAGACAAAGGTGGGAGGAACATACATCTGGAACCAGATGTTTATACACACTGTATAAAAGGACACATAACAGTTTTTTCTAACGGTCTGACATTAAATCAGATAAATGTTTTGTATTTTAGGTCAGTTAGGATTACCAAAATTATTTAAACATGCTACTACCTCATGATGTGATTTAACCTTGCCTTGCTGTAATATGCAAGACCTTCCATGAAAGAAACATTGACTAGATGTGAGCAATGCGTTGCGTTGGTCTCCATTCAGTGGCAGATCTGTTATCCTGCGCCTCTAAACTGGCTTTTAACTTTATTTATTATTCTTCTGTGGACGTTAATGGAGCCCAAATGGCAAAACGCGTCCACGCAAATCATACATCAAATCGTCCAGTTCAGTCCTTTTTTGGCGATCCAAGTTACCATGGTGATGTAGCGCACAAAAAAACACCACAAAACTCCTCTCAGCCCAAACCTCCAGATGTCATGCGTATGATACATCAAAGTAACAAGTTTGGAAACCAGATGTGCACAATCAAGGTTTCGTGGCATTCCCTGTTGCCATGGCAATGGGATTCACATAAAAACACATTGAAAATGAATGTAAAACACTGCAAGAAAAGGTCAACATGACCTTTTTCTAAAGGTTACTGCGTCAACACACTTTGACCTACAAACGCCATTCCACTTTTCATCTGGTCACAAGACATGGTTCTATCACAGTTTTAAAGATCTCTTACAAAACTCAAACCGCGTGACCGTGTCAACGCCATTCACCATCAGAATCCCCAGTTTCATGCACAGGTCAGGCAGCACGACCTATAAGGACATGTGACACATCAAATCGATTTGTTTGGCCACTAGAAGTGACGTAACATGTCTACCTGATGTTTTGGGTTGCCATGGCAACAGAATAGACAAAAAACATGCCCCTCCTTTTAAAACTGATATAAAAGGCCTCATATTATCCTTAAAATATTTTTTTAATTCTAATTTTGTTTTTTATGGGCTTGCTGTGGCGCCCCCTCCAGCAGGAGGCGCCCTAGGTGACTGTCTATGGCAAGAGCCAGCTCCATTAAACTGTTTACCTTTAAACACAGTAGATTTTAAACAATGAGTTGGATCCTCTGACCTTCAGTGTTTTCATCAGGACACGGAGCAGCTGAGGAGACTGCAGATGTTCCTGCAGGCCAACAAAGATCTCAGAGACAAGTTTTCTACAGAGCTGCAGACCATCAGCTCACTGGAGGTCAGGGAGTGACTGTCTTCAAGGTTTGGACTGAGCACTACGTTGACTGAACTGAGTGCAAATACAAAGCGACACCTGACGTGTGTCTGTGGTTCAAGAGAGACACATGATCAAACATCCCAGGCCTGTTCACACAAAATAAATAACTTCACATGTAAAATAACCCAGTGTGCTTTTCACATGGCAACAACATTTAAATTAGATCTTGATTTATAAACAGTGAAATAACAGAATTGTTATTTTCTTTGGGGTTTTTGTCTGATTGTTTCTGTTATTCTTAGAATTAAGTGATGGTTAATGTTTTAAAATACACCATGTCTCCATCAGTCTGTGTGTGTGTGTGTGTGTGTGTGTGTGTGTGTGTGTGTGTGTGTGTGTGTGTGTGTGTGTGTGTGTGTGGGTTTGTATTTCTGACCTCCTGGGGACCAGTTTCCTGACTTTTACTATCTTTCTGGGGTCCGAGGGTTCTTGTGGGGACCGAAGCCTGGTCCCCAAGAGGGGGACTCCCCTTTTTAGGGTTAGGGGTTAGGTTTATAGGTATGGTGTGAATAGAGTTTTAGTTAGTCTTAGGGTTAGTTATAGATCAGTAATGGTTAAGGTTAGGAAAAGGGTTTGGGTTAGGTATAAATCTAGTTACTAAAATCAATGGAAGTCAATGGACGGTCCCCATAAGGATAGCAAAACAAACGTGTGTGTGTGTGTGTGTGTGTGTGTGCTGTGTGTGTGTGTGTGTGTGTGTGTGTGTGTGTGTGTGTGTGTGTGTGTGTGTGTGTGTGTGTGTGTGTGGGTTTGTATTTCTGACCTCCTGGGGACCAGTTTCCTGACTTTTACTATCTTTCTGGGGTCCGAGGGTTCTTGTGGGGACCGAAGCCTGGTCCCCAAGAGGGGGACTCCCCTTTTTAGGGTTAGGGGTTAGGTTTATAGGTATGGTGTGAATAGAGTTTTAGTTAGTCTTAGGGTTAGTTATAGATCAGTAATGGTTAAGGTTAGGAAAAGGGTTTGGGTTAGGTATAAATCTAGTTACTAAAATCAATGGAAGTCAATGGACGGTCCCCATAAGGATAGCAAAACAAACGTGTGTGTGTGTGTGTGTGTGTGTGTGAGAGAGAGAGAGAGACATGTGGAAGTAACAGGCCTGACACACTAACTCATGTAAACTGTTGAATAACTTCTTTAACACTGTTCTAAATGTGTGTTTCTTCTAAGAACTGTGAGAGTCTAAATTTATCTGCGTGTGTGTGAATTGGGGAACTCAGAGGTTGCTTGCGTGTTAGGAAAGTTTTAAAAGGTGTGTGATTGTTAGTAGTACTAACTGGTTGTGGTCAGCATGATGGTGGTAACTCAGGAAATAATCAAACTCTTAGTGACAAAATTTTACTGCTCAAATCTGTTTACAGAGACAAAAATGAGTTCAGTGCAGATCCAGTTGGTTCTAGTTAAATTTAACCTGATTCTAAACCTGTTTGGTTCTGGTTCAAGTGGCTGCTGCAGTAAAAACTGAACTGAAACTGGTGGTTGTGTCTGATAAAACAAGAATCATTTATTTTGAAACAACAATTACATTCAATCCATTCAGACTTTTTATGTTTATTATGTAGAAATGATTATTTTATTAAGAGGTAAAACAAATCTTAGGGGAGTCGCAGCAGATGTGGTCTCTATGATCAACCCCTTCAGAACTTTAACTAACCAACAACAGTAAAAACAGGGAAAAAGAGGGTTAGGGTTTCAAACATACATTCAACATGCTAACAACATCATAACAAGCTCAGGCTTCTAACATGTAACTCTCAATAATAAATGTAATACATTAAATATGTAGTTTTGAAAAACAAAAAGTAGCATTGTGTTAAAGAACATCAGTTATTTACTGTAACTGAGCGCTCATCTTTTATCGCTAACAAAACAAAACCACGGATGTGGCTGATGTTGACTTTTGTGGGTTCTGCTGCTTGTTTTTATGTTTCAGCTGACGCCCATTTACTCAAAATCTATCACTTTTAGCTTGTGAGGCCAACTGATGGTGCACGTGAACGTCACTATAAACTCTTCCTTTAACAGATTAGTGCTTCAAAAATTACCCAAAACAGGAGAAAATGACCTGAAACAGCTGCTTCAAATAATCTGAATTGGTTCATTGTTTCAGATCAGGAGCTAAACTGAAAGTCAGAAAAGCAAAAAAAAAAGTGATCTTTTTTTCCTGTTTGAAACAGTGAAGCCGTCACTGAGGTTAAAGTAAAGATGCATCACATGACAGAAAGGTGTGAAAACCAGAAGAGCGTTTCTCTGATTCGTAACCTTTCACACACTGTTAGACAACTCTATCATTTACACAAGCACATGTGAGACACCGTCTCTGATCCAGCATGGAGCGAGAGGGAAGGCTGGTTCGGTCCATCTACTACGGGAGAATCGGATGCAAGACGACGGAGGACCTGCTGGGAATGTTTGGACGTGACGGCAGCTTTCTGCTGAGAGACAGTGAGACGGTGCATGGGGTCTTCTGTCTGTGTGTGAGGTGAGCTGCAGGCGGACGGAGACAGTTTCACACAATGTAGATTTACATTTGATTAAATGTGAAGAATCACTTTGTCAAATGATTCTTGATTTTATTGATTCGTCAGAAAACTTTTGGGGGTTTTCTACATAGAAAAGCTTTAAAAGAAGCAGAACGTGTCAAAGTTGGGTATTTGCGCAGTATGTTTGTCCCTTCAAACTTTTTCTTTTAACATTTTCAGGTAGTTTAAAAAAAAAAGCAACATAAAACTCTTTTTGCATGTAAATAATCTTGAATTTTTTTCAGTTTTTATCTTGTAACTCACTAAATCACTAAAAAACAGACAATAATTCTTCTGAGATTCAAGTGATAAGATTCAGAACATCCACATCTGCAGTGTTTGGACCTGCGAAGCGCCGTGGCAACATTGTTTAAATTAACCTGATTCAAGTCTTGGTAACAATCTTAAGCCTAATAATTTGCAGCGATGCTTCACATAGTAACAAACATTTTCAACAGAAAAACATCAAACCACTTTTAGATCCAATCTAAACAGCATCAGTCAGCAGGTGTGTTTTAGGTGACGGAGGACATTTTATTCAAGAATTATTAATAAATGAATGAAATTATTCAGTCTTTTATCATTTATAATTAGAAAAGTATAACTAGTAATTATTACATTACATTATTGCAACTTAATTACTAGTAATATTACTAATTTCTTTTTTGTGTGTTTAATTCTGGTGACTATTCTTGCACATTTAATTTGCACACTGATTTATTATTGACCTTTTTTTTACATTTTCTTATTACTGTTACATTCTTGCTTTGCGGTGTTTCCTTTTGAAGAGCTGATGTAGCTGGTGAATTTCTCCACTGTGAGATCAATAAAGTCTTATCTTAAAAGCCCTCGTAGAACGCAGACCTCCACCAAATACTTTTCAGTCCCCCCCCACACATATTGTGATTTACACCAACATTTAGCCTGTATTTTTTTTACCTTCACCTGGAACATTTACTGTGGAGTTACATGCAGATATGCTAAAAACAGCTCTATCTCACAATGATGGATCCTTTAAAACATTCCTGGATCTAAACAGTGACCCGGATAAAACCCCAAAAATCAAATCACGTCTTCTCTGGACCATTTCTGACCTCTCCTGAAAATTACATTCAAATCCATCTATAATTTTTTGAGTTTTCTTGTTAGCGGACGAATAAACAAACCTGGTGAAAACATCAATACCTCATGGAGGTAATTAATCTGATCCTCGTAATCTGACTGAAAGCACAAAATTACTCAAGCTAAAAGCCTCTAAGTTCAAAAACAAAAGTTCATATATATAAATGTGCTTCTATAAATGATCTACACTACAATACTAACGCTATCAAATAGATATTTAAACAGATTTTTACTTCAGTAATTGTCAGTAATAGAAATGGTTTAATGGTAAATATTTATGAGTGTTCGTTCTCAAACTTAGTGAGTGAAGATGATCCAGAAAAGTCCAGTTGGAGTTTGAATGTGTGGAAAACCCAAAACAGTCATAAAGATGAACACGAGCAGAGTTAAATAGTCAGACTGTGTCAGATGAGAACATTTTATCATCATGTCACAATGTTGAGTGGAAAGTTTTCCTGTGGTTACTCAGAACCGACTGTTTAATTTGTGTTTTTATTGACTTGTGTCGGACGGATCATTTTTAGGACTTTTTGAGTTCTTGTAAGGTAGTTTCAAAGAGACGTTTTGGACTAGAAACAGGAAGCTTTTCTTACATCAGCCATGTTTGCAGATGTTTCTCTGAAGGTGGAACGATGTTAAAACATCTGCCTGTCTGTCCATCTGTCTGATGGTGTTATAGAGTAAACATAATTTTCAAGAAAAACAAAAACATCTCTGCGAATTTATTTACAGTTTAAACATCATTTATGTTCATTCATTAGCTCCTTGTTTATTCAAATTTTTAATTTTTGTTGTACTTCCCTTGAACATCTGGCCTCTGAGTCCAGAGTGACTCGCTGTTCAGTCCCGTGTTGCGTGTAGCTGGTGAGGTCAGAGTTCAACTGTCTGTCTGAGTTCAAGTTCCTGGAAAGACAACTGAAAACGAAAAAAGTAGATGTTGAAAGCAAAGTTAATTGGACTTAAATTTAAATTTCTGGATTAAAAACATCTGTTTACTTCTGGACATGTGATTATCTCACCAGAGAGTGTAAGTGGAGCTGAGCTGCAGTGCAGACTGAGCAGTGTGAGGTGGATTTTAATAAACCTACAGAAATCTAACCTCCCAGTTTGATCACATATGAAACCAACAGACTGCCAGTTCCAGAAAATTATACTGACACTAGTCTGATTCCTCAGCGTTTAGAAGAAACTCTGAAATGTTTTATTCATCTGTCCTGTAGAGGAACATGTACGATGAGACGAGTGTCGTGACTGAAGTCTGGTTTCAGATGAAGTGTTCCAAAAACTGCAAACCAGTGACTCATCCTCACACCAACACAAACACTGCCCCCTTTACAACGTGATTTTTTTTGTGGGGTCATTTCAGAGAAATTGATTTTTTAAATCTTTGTTTTCGTTTCCTAGGAAAGCGCCTCATGTGCTCACCTACAGACTTGAACGTTCTGGTGACGGCTGGTGTTTTCAGGTGGGGGAACGTTAACAAGTCAATCAAACACAGTGTTCGCAGACGGCCATCACTGTTTCTGTGTTTGTGCTTAACAGGATTTGGGACACACGCAGCAGAAATTTGAAACTCTGGAGTCACTGATTGAGCACTACAGGCGGGTCACGGTGCCTCATGTTGGTATAGCTGCACTCACTGATCCACTGGACAAAACACAGATACCAAACAGTTCTCTTCGAGGTACAACACACTCCACACACACACAAACACATCAATATGAGTCAAAGTTGCATCATTCTTACCTGTGAACTCTGGATTTTCCACCACAGACACAGAATTTGTGTACATGGAGGGGATCAGCAGTAGTTCTGCTCAGCGTGAACACGTCTGAAGACCTGGAGATGCTGCAGACCCTCCAGGATCTGCTGCTTCTGCAGTAACCTTTATCAGTATGAGTCATTTACTAAAAGTTTCTTCTAAATGCAAGTACTTACAAACTTAAGAGCTGAAACATTTTGTGTTTTTATTTTCAGCCTTCAGCCTTATATTTATGTTGTGTAACTATAAACTTGTTCTTTATTTGTAATCCATCATTATGGATTTGGGTTTGTTTGTGTATTCAGACACACGCAGAGAAGCTGTTTTCCCTTATAGTCTGTTTGTCCATCAATGGTTTCTCTTTTGTTGTGCAATCAGTCCAAATTTATAGTTACCTGATACATGGTTCATGTTTTTTATCTGATCTGACGCCCTGAAGAAGAACGCAGTCTGCTACAAAACAGGAAATAATATCAGCGAGCAAAAAGGTGGTTAGACCATCTGACTTTTATCACCACAGGGAGTTTATTTATTTTTTTATTCATTTTCACTACACTGAGTTACAGACAGTAGACTGGATTCTAGGAGAGTAACATGTTTGGGATGATAACCAGCTGGTCTTTTAGCTTTTGTTAGTACAAGTGGAGGCAAGAACAAAACAGATGACAGCTGTGTTAAAGACTCTTCTATCTTAAATATTTCATTGGGATTTATGCAAAACATTGTTTGATAAACCTTCACAGGGACATCAGTTTTTAGGTTGTGGTTATTTGTATAAAGTTTTTTGGATCAAGCAGCAGCAGCTAACTGCAGTGTTACTGGTGCAGCTTGTGGTACTTCTGATTACTTTTGCTGAATGCACCATTTACTGCAACGGGACAGTGTAAAGGATTATAAACCAGCTCTTACAGGAACTGCTCTTGTTTTAAAATGACAGATTCCAGCAGTACTTAGACTTACTATTAACTTTTTGTTTGGTCAGAAATAATTAGAATTTCTCCAGAATTAGTTTAATAATAAGTGAGAACTATATTATTCCTAAATAGAACAGATACTGATCAATTCTATATTAATGTTTTTTACAGTTTTTGGGTCTGTAAGAAACATCAGAGACGTTACTGAAAGAGATAATATTTGTGCAACATTTGCACAAGATTTTCCAAAATATGCTTTTCCTGTCCAGAGACATGAAAACGTGGGTGAGAGGCGGGGCCACACCTGGACAGGTCGCCAGTCCATCACAGCCACATTAATTACAACCATTCAAAATATTAAAAATGTGACATTAAACTTGACCTGAGGCCACTGTATTAGTATAATTTATTATTATATATGAGACGCATCAGAAAGCAGAAGCTTTAGCCATGATCATCAAACATGATCAAATCTGATCTCTTTAAGATCACAGATTCATGTACTGTATTTTACAAAGCTTGTATCTGTCTCTCGAATAAATAAGTCCAATATTTAACCGTTTTTCTGTTTTGTTTTCATGTCTTTACTTAGATATCTGATGAAGTCTTTGTCCATCTTCTGTAAACGGCATAAGGAAATAAAACACTAAGAGCAGATTATACTCAACTTTATTATATAAAAGGACAAACACTGTTGTAGAAGTTCTGGATAAATAATTCAGGACAACTTAAAATCTTCTAAATTCAGTATGCAGTAATGTTCAGGTATCAAATCACTCCTAATATTTTCTTCTTTTCTTCTTCATATTTTTCATGAAAGATGGGAAATAAAGAGCTGCAGTTTTATGAAGCATGTAAATGTGGAACTGTTATATGGAAAGCAAAAAAACAAAAAACTGTCAACATTTCTGTCTTTCAGCTGGAAACTCAGTGTTTGAAATCTTTATTCTTCAACTCCTCAAAACTCATTTTATTGTACAATCCACTTCCCAAACAGTTGGGACACTGAATTCAATAATCTGCAGGATTTATAAAGTTCTGAGTCTTTTTTCCAGCATTTTTGTCTCATGATGCTCCAAATATGTTCTACTGGTGAAGATCTGGACTGCAGGCAGGTCAGTTCAGCAGCTGGACTCTGCTCCTGTGAAGCCAGGCGGTTGTGATGATGCAGTATGGGGTTTAACGTTAGCTTGCTGAAATATGAAAGACCTTCCCTATAAAAAGAGATGTTGGTAAGATGGGAGCAGATGTTACTCTAAAACCTTTTCACCATGGAGCCTTTCCAGATGTGTAAGCTGAGATGCTTTTGAACTGTTTGCTGATGAGCTGAATGGTCCCTCAAATGAAATCTGACAGTAGAACCATTTCTACTTCCCCTCAGACCATTTTATTGATCTCCGGTCTAGAAAAGACAGATAGTGATATCTGGAAGTATTCTTGAGTCCATGTTGACTTCAGTAGCTTTCAATGCAGTCAGGATCCACAAATCACAGAAATCCAGTTCTGACATTTCACCTTGTTCTTAAACACAGAGGTTCCTCCTAATTCTCTGATTCTTTTGATGATATTATTCACTGTAGCTGGTGGATCTTCAAAGTATTTCCAAGTTTTTGTTGACGCACATGTTTTTCAAATTATTTCACAATTTTTAGACTCATTGGGGAGCCTCTGCCTCTCTGAAATGATTTTTTTAATACTCAGTCATGTTACTGAGCTGTTGCCAGTTAATTTAATTGGTCAGATGTTCCTCCAGTTGTTTTTGAATTCTACCAATTACTTTTCAAGCTTTTTGTTGTATCTGTTCCAACTTTTTTGAGACACGTTGCTGCCATCAAATTCATACAAAATGTTTCAGTATTTTATATGATCTTTATAATTTATCGATAATAAAATTTGGGTTTACTAGACTTACAAATCTCTCTGTTGTTATTTACATTTTACGCATCGTGTCAGAGGCAACTAACAATATGTGCTTCCATTGTTGCTGTCCGTGCGTTTCTATGGCACCAACAAGTTGCAGTGCAAACGAGTCTCCATACTGAGATGCTTTTAAAATGTCCTTGCAGAGTCCTGCTCTGTATCTTCCACCTCTGTGATTTCTTCTTCGTGCTTAGCTGACGGAACAGGAGGGAAGAACTGGTAACAAAATACAAGACAAAACTCAACCTTACTCAAGCAGTTGTAGCATTAGTGATGAACACATGAATGAGTGCAAGTGAGAATTTGCTTACTGTGAGTGGATCGTTTCTCTCTAGGAAATATTTGTACTCTGGTGGAGGACGCGGTATTGGAGGAAATAGAACTTTAATCAACCTGAAAAAACCCACAAACAAAACAAGCGTCAAAAACATAATTAATAAACAACTCTCATTTATTTTAACACTATTTGGCTTTAAAAGAAAAAGCTGCTGAAAAAAATCTGAGTTAAATGAAAAAGAAAACACAATCTGATCCTTAAATTTCATGACTTTGTGGTTATTTCTTAAGTATTAACCTGTAATATGAAACAAAAACCTTTAAGAAACACTGATTAACAGACCTTTCAATCTATCTGCGTCAAAATTTGGCTGGATTTGGGCTGTAACTCTTTAATATTCATTATTTGAATTTGCTAGACTCTATTGGCTAACAAACTAGCCTATGAGAGCAAAGTATACTGTTTCCTGCCCTGCTGCACATGGCAACAGAACACGTAGTCTCTTCCAGTTTGACACGGCTTACCCCTCCTTCCCACTGGATGCGTCAGTAGCACGTCATACACAGCTGATCGATACTGCTCTAGTCAATAGAACCCTTTCCACCACATCTATAAGCAGCGCGAGTTGAATGTGTCTCAGGAGTGACATGTCGCGGCACATACGCTGCGATCCTATTTTTTACATGCTACGCGTCTGAAACGCGTCACAAGTTCGACATTTTGGAAAGGGGAAGATGTCTGCCTTGAAGATCGAAGTTGAAAAACAGTTTCTCACAACCTTGTTTGATTGAAGTGTGGTGAAGCAGAGACAATTGCTGAACAATGGCACTCCACTACTGGGTTTTGTAGACCCCCGATGTAAACTTTTCCAAAACCGAAATACGCTCCGAGGGAGCAGCTATCTGGATCTTGTCCTTGTCCTTCATATTTACATAAAACGGAGCCATGTTGTAGTTTTTTTCTGCTTGTTGTTGTGTATACTGACGAAGTCAAGCGTGATTTTGCTAATCTCGCGTGACTTCATGCTCTTTCGGTTAAAGTTGCTTCACTGCTGCTACACGCCCCATACGCACCCGGTGGAAAGGGCCAAGCAGCAGAATACGCGAGCGAAATGTGCTGCTTCATTAACGCGCTGCTGATGCATCCGGTGGAAAAGAGGGGTTATGCTACAGCTTTTAGCCAGCAGCATGCTAGGCGTGGTTTTAACTGCAGGAGCTAATGAATACTAACAAACAAAGGAGTTGTGCCGAAACAAATACAGGCCGTTCGAACTCGGGAGAACTCGAGTTTTATCGCCATCTGCGTAGTTTGAGAGATAAAAACTGAAAGAGAAGTTATTGATCCGTTTTCACACCCACTATGAAGGTAAGAAACACATGTGGAGCTAAAATATTCAACAGAAACCTCAGAAAAAACATTTTTAATGGAAGGGCCTCTTTAATGAAACAGTCTAAAGTAAAAGCCTTCACCACTTGTTTAAAGTCCTGAACTGATCTCTAACAAAATAATATTTAATATTGAATAGAAACTGAAAATATTTAATTGAGACTCTTAAGTTGAAGGTGTAAGTGTGAAGAGTTCTTCTTCTTTTCTTTTTTTTACTTTCTTTACTTGGCTATTTTAAATCTCATTAAGCAGGAACTTTATCTAAAAAACAGAGAAGTAAATGTTGGCTTGTGGCTTTTCAGATAAGAAAGATACTATTGCATCTCTTTTACCAAACCAAAAGAAGTTGGGACACCATGTGACATGTAAAAAAAAAAAACAGAAATTACAACATTTATACTGAGAAACATTTGGATGAGGAAGTCATTTAAAAAAAAAACAAACACAAAAAAGGAAGCACAATACCTTTGATGGCGTACCAGCAGCAGCACAGCAAGGAGGATCATGGGTATTCCAAGAGAAATAGCCACGATCACCAGGGAGTCGAGTTGGTACGGTGATTGTTCTACTGCTGCAAACACAAACATACAGAAACAGAATGAGATTTTTGTTGTATTTGGGTTTTTACATGCATAATAGTCAGAATGAAATTAAGAAGCCATCAGTCACTGATCAAAACATTAAGTTTTAGATGACAAGGTCAAAGGTTACTCACTGATTGTGGTGCTCCACTCGCTCCAGTGTCGACAGCCATGGCAAAACTCTGATATTCTTGTTCTTATTCTCACCCTGTAGGTGTAAGAAGGAACTGCGTTGTGCTCCAGATAACTCGTTTCGCTCTCCAAATATATTGGCATTTCCTGTTTGAAAAGATTCCCCAAACATTTAACTTGTGCTTTGCTTATCTGTTGTAAAAACAGATCTGCCCAAAATGTTTGGTTTTCTGAGGCAGAACAGGCGCTGATTCCCCTTCTTATACACCACCTCACAGTTCGCCTCAAATGGTAAATGGCATGTACTTGTATAGTGCTTTACTCAGGTCCTACGACCCCCCAAAGCGCTTCACACTACAGTTTTTTTTCCTTCACCCATTCACACACACACTCACATGTTTAGTGATGATGAACTACACACATGTAGCTACAGCTGTCCTGAGACACACACTGACAGAGGCGAGGCTGCCAGACACTGGTGCTGCCGGACCCTCCAGCCACCACCAAATAGGCAAGGTGGGTTAAGTGTCTTGTCCAAGGACACAACGGATCTTTTTTTTTTCTGGGTAGAGTGACCTTCCGGCGACCTTCCGGTTACCGGATGACCCGCTCTGCCGCCTGAGCCACGACCGCCCCACATGACAGCTTACAATTACTGTGCTGAGATATTTATACTGTAGGTGTCAACACGTTCCACACTCTGACCTTTTACTTTTGTTGATTCTTGTGTTGGGGGATTTTCTTAAAATTGATTAACATGTCTTTGATTTTAGAAATGTTCATCTGCAGGAATGATTGATTTGTCATACTATTGGATATTGAAAATCCTGATCCACTTCCTCATGACCAGTTCCATGTTCCTTCAGCAGACCAACTACTACAGAGTCATCTGTGTATTTTAAAACAAATCTGTCTTTCCTACTGCTCTGACACGTTTGTGTAAAGAATGAACAGGAGAGGTGACAACACACATCCTTGTGGGGAACCAGTGGATGAACACACCTGGTCAGTGTTGTTCACTTTCACTCTCTGTGTTCTGTTTGATAAAAAATTTAAAATCCAGCCCACAAGATTAAGACTTAGATTAAAATGTTTTAAAAGCCTCTCAATTAAATTGTGGGGTTGAGTAGTGTTAAAAGCAGATGAAACATCAACAAATAAAAGCCTGGCATTTGTTCCCTTTCCCTCAAGATGTTTAAAAAGTAGATCCGATAAAGTAACTGTGGCATCCTCGACTCCCCAAAGTGGTCTGTAAGCTAACTGCAGAGGATCCAAGTCATGTTCTGTCTTCCTTACAACTTCAGACTTCGCCAATTTTTCAAAGGTTTTCATTCCAATGGATGTCAAGGCAGAAGGTCTGAAGTTATTCAAAACTCTGGGATCTTTCATCTTGGGAACAGGGGAATGAGACAACTGCCAAAACCTGAAGCTCTTTTCAGGAGAAAGTTCACCTGATGATTATATTCATGCTGTCTGGTTCTGTCCACCTGTTCAAACATTCTAGCATGAGACATGTGAAGACTTATCAACTTGTCTGAAATGTAACATTCCTGCTGCTCCATCAGTTTGCTTATTGGGTCATTTAGAAAATTTTGGTATGAAGTCGAACACAGTCCACAAGGTTCTTATTGCCTTATGCATTGCTAAGAAGACAATCCTTATGAACTGGAAGAATAAAAATAATCTTAGTATTAAACAATATAAGGACCTGTTGATGGACCATATTAGTCTTGAAACTGCTTCTGCCTCTATATTAGATAAATCTCACTGGACTCCTCTAATCAGCTCCATCACTTAGTGGGGGTGGAGGTCCTGGTCTTGTCCTGATGATTGATTACTGGTCTGGGGTTGTCTGGGTTTGGGGGGTCTGGGGTGGGTTGGTTGGAGTGGGGTGCCGATTCCCTGAGCTGGTCGGACTGTGGTGACCTCTGGAAACCTTTGTCTGGCGGCCGCATGCAGGGCTGCTGGGGGTCTGTGCTGGCGGGCACGGGTTGCCGGTCAGGTGGCCATGGTGCTCCTGAGTACGACTGGGGTTGCTTTGGAAGTCCTGGGGTGGTCTTCCTCTGGGCTTGGCTCCTGATTGGTAGGCCGCCGGGTTGTGGGTCATTGCTTTCCCTTGTGCTTGGCCCTGGGCTGGGTGTGTTGGTTGGCCTGGGGCGTTAGGGGTTTGTGGTGAGAGCTTTACCATCTACCTGAGTAATCCCTCCTATGGGGGGGGGGGGGTGCTCTGGGGTGGGGGGAGGGGGAATGGGACTTATCCTGGGTGTCTACTCTCTCTTTACAGTATAAGTGCAGTTCTATTTTTGATGTGGTACGCTTCTAAAATGCACCAAGTTCAGCAGTTTAGTTTGGACCAGACAGGAAATCATACATTCGTATCTGGAAGTTTCAAAATAAAAGGACACGTGCAGATTTCTGTTTGCAAGACTACGAGAAAGTGAAGTACCTGTGATGGGTTTGAGGTCTGAGGTGTGAGAATAAGCCACATACCTTCTGGATACATGTTGTTGTCTTTCTCCCTGCTTGATGTTGTATGTACTGATGAAATCAAGCGCGTTTTCACTATTCTCATGAAATTTCGTGATCTTCTGGGACTAGCTGGATGTGATGCTGTGCGAGTGATTTTCACGTGTGAAGCGCTCCCGGTAGGAAGGGATGTGCTGCTGATTGGGCGAGCAATACATTGCGCGCTGCTGACGCGTCCAGTGGAAATGAGAGGTAAGGGTAGGAATGCGTGTATGTGTATGACTGTTTGTGTATGTCTGTCCTGTCTATGGGCCTGATGTATCAAAATCCCAAATAAAGAGCGCAAAATTGCGTGTGCCGCAAATGTTTTGCGCCAAGGGCGTGTTCCTGATTTGCGGGTGATCTACTTGTCCCCTGAAAAGTAATAAACTAAAATGACATCAAAATAGAATCACAATAACTAAAAGTAAGAAGCTGAACATTGCAGTGATTGCTGCATGCTAAATCTGTCAGGTATTTCTATGCCTCCAGACATCAATTCCGACTGCTTTATTGCCAGACAGGACATGAAGAAGAAAAAAAAGGAAGATTAGTTGGACACTCAGATCCCAAAACACAGTAAATCCTGAAATGATTGCATTGTTAAAGAGGCCCTTCCATTAAAAACGGTTTTTCTGAGGTTTCTGTTGAATATTTTAGCTCCACAGGTGTTCTTACCTTCATAGTGGGTGTGAAAACAGGTCAACAACTTCTCTTTCAGTTTTAATCTCTCAAACTACGCAGGTGGTGATAAGACCTAAGTTCTCCCGAGTTTGAACGGCCTGAATCTGTTTCGTCACAACTTCTTTGTTTGTTAGTATTCTGTAGTTGAAACCACGCCTAGCATGCTGCTGGCTAAAAGCTATAGCAAGACGTAGCAAACGGGAAAGGCTACATGGCTGTTGCCATGTGCAGCAGGGCAGAAAACAGTATACCTTGCTCTCATAGGCTAGGTTGTTAGCCAATCTGAGTCCAGCAAATTCAAATGAATATGAACGAGCTGCTGCCCCAAAGCCTGACGGAAGGAGCCGGAACCACATGGATTTTGACGTAGACAGATTGAAAGGTCTGTTAATCAGTTTTTCCTTATGTCTTTTAGATATAAAATGTTTCATATTGCAGGCAAATACTTAAGAAATAACCACAAAGTCCTGAAATTTGTATGAAATGGCCTCTTTAAAGCTTTAGGTAGACATGTGGACTCTGTCCTCCTGGATGTACCACAGAAATCTGTTGTTAGCCAATCTGAGTCCAGCAAATTCGAATAATGAATATGAACAAGCTGCTGTCTGAAGCCTGACGGAACCAGACGAATTTTGACGCAGACAGATTGAAAGGTCTGTTAATCAGTGTTTTTTTTCTAAGGTTTTTTAGATATAAAATGTTTCATATCACAGGTTAATACTTTGAATGGCCTCTTTAATGTGTAATTTGACTACCTTATTGTGTCGCTTCTAGTTCTGCACAGAGTTTCAAGTTTCAAGTTTCAAGTTTATTTATTTATAAAGCGCCAGTTCATGACAAAGTCATTTCAAGGCACTTCACAGAAAAATCAATCAATTAATAATAAAACATTTTCTATCTAAGGAACCAGCCGATTGGGCTGAATTGTTATTTCAGCGCAATCCCCCATCCTGAGCAAGCACAACTGGCGACAGTGGAAAGGAACGACTCCCTTTTAACAGGAAGAAACCTCTAGCAGAACCCGGCTCAGGATGGGCGGCCTTCTGCCTTAGCCGACTGGGGTCTGAGCTGACAGGAAAGAGACACAGACAAACACAGATGTATTTAGGCCAGTCGTCATGTCTATGGAAAGATAAACAGAGAAACAGTTAATGGCAGCAGTAACAATCAAAGCAATAACAGTTTGATGGTTCTAGTGGGAATATTTCATCCCTTGTTTATGTGAGATACACCCTCCTCAGAGGCAGCCACAGTAAAGAAAGACAGCAGAGTGAAAAAAAAAATGTGGTCAGTATGTCCTCCGGCAGTCTAAACCTATAGCAGCATAACTAAAGGGAAAGCTCAGGAGAACCCAAGCTAACCCTGACTATAGGATTGTGTAAAAAGGAAAGTTTTAAGTCTATTCTTAAAACTACACAAGGTGTCTGCCTCACGGATAAAAAGTGGAAGCTGGTTCCACAGGAGAGGAGCCTGATAACTAAAAGCTCTTCCTCCCATT
>SSNP01000305.1:190809-244740 GCA_006937955.1 Pachypanchax playfairii
TCAGAACTCTGGCAGCAGCATTTTGGATCAGCTGGAGGCCTTTAACAGCACTATTAGAACACCCTGATAATAATGAATTACAGTAATCAAGTCTAGAAGTAATAAATGCGTGAACTAAAGTTTCAGCATCCCTTTGATTCAAAATGCTCCTAATTTTAGCAACATTACGTAGGTGGAAGTAAGCCGTCCTGGTAACATGCTTTATATGAGAACTAAAGGACATGTCCTGGTCAAAGATAACACCCAGGTTCTTTACCTTCTTGTTGGAGGCCAAATTAATGCCATCCAACGTAGATGACTGACTACACAACTTGTTCCTAAGATTCTCAGGCCCAAAAGTCACAACCTCTGTCTTGTCTGAATTTAAAAGCAAAAAATTAAGCGTCATCCAACGTTTTACATCATTAAGACAAGCTTGTAATCTCTGCAGCTGGTTGGTCTCATCAGGCTTCATTGATAGATATAACTGAGTATCATCAGCATAAAAATGGAATTTTATACCATGTTGTCTAATAATTTTACCAAGCGGTAACATATATATAGTAAAGAGGATTGGTCCAAGCACTGAACCCTGAGGAACTCCATGACTGACTCTGGTATATGAAGAAGATTCATTATTTACATGAACAAACTGGAATCTTTCAGTTAAATATGATTCAAACCAGTTTAATGCAGTTCCCTGAATCCCAATATCATATTCAAGCCTCTTCAATAGGATCTTATGATCTATAGTATCAAACGCAGCACTGAGATCTAACAGGACAAGTACAGACACAAGTCCACTGTCTGAGGCCATGAGAATATCATTAGAAACTTTCACCAGTGCTGTTTCAGTGCTATGATGAGCTCTAAATCCCGACTGGAACTCTTCAAAAAGATTATTACTGTGTAGATGATCACATAACTGGTTTGCAACTATCTTTTCTAGAATTTTTGAGATGAAGGGTAAATTGGATATAGGTCGATAATTACCTGGAGATCCTGGATCAAGATCAGGTTTCTTAAGTAAAGGTTTAATAACAGCAACCTTAAAGGCCTTAGGCACATATCCATTCATTAAAGACAAATTGATCATGTCCAATATCCATGTGTTAATCAATGGGAAGACATCTTTAAAAAGTCTGGTTGGAACAGGATCCAACATACATGTAGATGGTTTAGAAGAAGCTACAATTTGTGTTAACTCATTAAGATCAGCTGGACAGAAACTGTCTAAACATGATTCAGATTCTAAAGCTGCTTCACTGGACAACGAACCAGAGACATCAGTGGGAAGGACATTATAGATTTTTTCTCTAATTGACTCTATTTTATTAGTAAAGAATTCCATGAAGGCATCACTACTGAGGGTTACAGGGATACATGGTTCAACAGAGGTTGGGTTTTTTATTAATCTGGCTGCAGTACTAAACCGAAACCTGGGATTGTTCTTGTTCTCCTCTATGAGGGATGAGTAATACTCAGTTCTAACCCTACGAAGGGCTCTTTTGTATATGAGCAGACTATCTCTCCAAGATAAATAAACTTCTTCTAGCTTAGTGGTACGCCATTTCCTTTCTAACTTTCTTGAAGTTATTTTTAGCATACGCAGCTCTAAATTAAACCAAGGAGCACGCCTCCTCTGGCTGATTACCTTCATTTTCAGAGGAGCAACTTGAGCCAATGACGTGCGCATTGAAGCTGTAAAATTATCAGTAAGATCATCAATTCGCCAGTCTGCAAAATCTTTGCAGCTGCTCTCTGTTATATTATTCTTCTGGAATGAAGATAAAGCTAACGGAATAGATTCTTTGAATTTAGTTACAGCATTTTCTGATAAACATCTACGGTAGGTAAAGTTTCTATCTGGAGCGGTGAGGTCCATCATTGTAAATTCAAAGGTTATTAAAAAATGATCAGACAAGACAGGGTTGTGAGGAAACACTATCAGCTGTTCAATCTCTACACCATAAGTCAGAACAAGATCAAGAGTATGATGACAGTAGTGAGTTGGTCTGTTTACATTCTGAGAGAAACCAACTGAATCCAAAAGATCATTAAAAGCTATATTCAAACTATTACTTTCAACATCAACATGAATATTGAAATCTCCCACTATAATGACTTTATCAGATTTCAATAATAGTTCTGATAAAAAGACTGAAAATTCAGACAAGAACTCAGAATAAGCACCTGGTGGACGATATACAACAACAAGTAAAATAGGTTCCTCTGATTTCCAATTTGGGTGAGAAATACTGAGGGTCATAAATTCAAAAGAAATATAACTAGTAACTGGTCTAGAGCTAATCAATAGACCTGACTGGAAAATAGCTGCTACTCCTCCTCCTCGACCTGGATTGTCACGGTTTTGGAAAAGTAATAAATTCAGCCATATTTCTAGAAAGGAGAGCTGCACCATCCAAAGTAGGATGGATGCCGTCTCTCCGAATCAGTCCAGGTTTTCCCCAAAACGTCTGCCAATTATCGATAAAGCCCACGTTGTTATCGGGACACCACCTAGACAACCAGTGACGAAATGAAGACATACGACTAAACATGTCATCGTTTCTCAGATTAGGGAGGGGACCAGAGAAGATTACGGAGTCCGACATTGTTTTTGCAAAGTTACACACCGAAGCAACATTAATCTTAGTGACCTCCGATTGGCGTAACCGGGTGTCGTTACTGCCGACGTGAATAACAATCTTACTGTATTTACGCTTATCCTTAGCCAGCAGTTTCAGGTAGCCTTCTATGTCGCCCGCTCTGGCCCCCGGAAGGCTTGACTATGGTCGCTGGTGTCTCTAATGCCACATTTCGGACTATGGAGCTGCCAATAACCAGAGTCTGTTTCTCAGCGGGTGTGTCGCTGAGTGGGGAAAAACGGTTTGAAACGTGGACGGGGCGATGGTGAACCGGGGGCTGCTTAGGACTATGCTTCCTTCTGACCGTCACCCAGCCGGCCTGGGCTCCCGGCTGCTCGGGATTTTCCGGAGGACGGCTAAGGGAAGCTAGTCTCAGTGGCTCCGTGCTTGCTAAAGGAACCTGACTAACTGCTGGAGTCTCAAAAGCACGGAGCCGCGATTCCAAAACAGACAGCCTCGCTTCCAAAGCTACAAATAAACTACATTTGTTACACGTACCATTATCAGTAAAGGAGGCAGAGGAATAACTAAACATATGACACACAGAACAGGTCAAGGCAGGAGACGGTGAAAGAGAAGCCATGCTAAGCTAAGCTAGGCTAGCTAACGAACAGTATTATAAAAATAAAAGCTAAGAGAAGTTTAAACCAAAGATTCCCTTAAGACAGGAGTGCAGAACAGCTAAGAGAGTAGTGCTTATGAACTACTAAGGCAAAAAATGACAGTAAATCAGTGGAAATCCGAAAAAATGCCAATAGAACAGACAAGACAGCAGCCAAACAGTGCAACCGAGACAAACAGGAAGTGACACAATACGTCTTACCGCCCGGCTGTACCGGCTGTAATACATGAGAGATCTGCTTCAACATGTAACTCAGTGGGAGCTGCAGCCCAAGTCAGTGAGTGTCTGTGAACACCTGTGTGCATCATAGTTAATCTGAAGTTAAGTCGCAACTCCAAAAGCAACTGGATTAGTGTGGATTAAGTTACACCAGATTAGTTTAGTCCTGGACTTATTTAAACCCTGAACGCGAAACCGGCCCATTGGGTTCAGAACTTCAGATCAAATATTTTTCAGAACTTACGACCTCATTTTCTGTAACTTCATGTATGTTATTACAGCAGTTAAAGATCAAAACAAACACATACTGTACCTTAAAGGTGTTAAAGAGGATTTTGTAGCAAATTTAGATGTCAAATTTATTTTAAAATCAATTTATCGACCTGTAGCGGTCTTGAATTTATGATTCCCAAAGGAAAAAGTTATAGTATTCATAAATCATAGACCTGGTGGGGCTTGAAATAATGTAGCCAAAAAGATAACAAACCTGTTTCATTATCTATTAGATACTAGAATTTTAATCACACTTGTACTAACGAGAGTAACAATAAACAGCCCTTTACCATTGATGGTTTCCACATGTTCGAAGAAACAGAAGTTGTAGTAGTTCCAGAAAAAACTCCAGTGATGCCTTTAGTAAACAAACAAGGGGAGATTCCAAAGCAAATTTCTAAATGGAAGCGTTTCTGGCGTTGGGGGGAAGAGGGGGTCAAGGGGGCTACAACACATGCGCACTACTCAAAAAACAACAAACTGCTATTAAGCTTCTCATTCGGGGCAAAATCCTCTTTATCACCTTTAATATATGGAGGATAAAAACAAAAAGCTTTCCTCTACTTTGTACTCTCATCAAACATGGGTAATCATTGATTTGTCAACATTGTTTTAACTGATTTTTTCAGGTTCTGGTTGCAGTTTCTAGTCACCTTATTAAATTATAGAAGTAATAAAAACACATTTATAGTCACATCATATAAGCCAAACACCAGTAACAGCAAATGCTGAGAACAAAGAGGATGAAAAATGGACAATGAACAAGTTTACAGCTAAAAAGAACTGATCAAAGTTTCTAAAGAAGTTTCCATCTTAACGAGCTAATTTGCTTTTAATTTAATAATTGAACTTTCACCCGGTAAAACGGCAAATGATTCCTCAAAAAGATAGCTAGGTTGAAAATTGCAAGCATTTCATAACTAACTAACTAACTTCACACTACAAGTTATTTTTACATTTACCCATTCACACAACCCGATATGTAAATCAGGGGGAGACGGAAGGGGCTACCATTCATACAAGCCGATATCCAAATCGGGGGGCAACATGGGGTTCAGTGTCTTGCCCATGGACACTTTGTGTGGGGGTTGGAAGCCGGGATCAGTCTGCTAACCTTCTGATTGGAAGACGACCCCCCTAACCACTGAGCCACAGCCGCCCCCCACATGTATAAGGTACTGAACAAAACTGAATTAATACTGGCCATTTTGTTTTTTCTGGTTTCAGAATTTTGTTAGAGCATTTCTTTTACCTGAAGTTGTGAATAAGAATATTTAAGCTGCAAGAAATTCAAGCCTACAGAGTCAGAAACTTCTGCCTTGAGATGGATTTTATAACCAAGAAAGAGCCAAGTAAAAATTAATAACCATTCACAAATGAGATCAACTTTCTATTTATACTCTGAATGAACCAGATTGAAAGGCAGTTGCCCCAGGCTTGGGTATGTGGAATTGATTTGTTCTGTTGAGGTAGTGCAGTAGCCTACAACACTGGAACACTGAACTATTATTCAAATAGCAATTCTGATATTGGTACAGGGCATCTAATATTAATTGAAGAGTGAAAATAAAAGTGTGCAAGAGACAAGGGGGACTTTGCATTTTGTGTGTGTGGGGGGGGTGTCTGTATGTGCATGCACTTAAAATCCAGTGTGCCTCTACTGAGACATGAAGTACAGACAGCAGGTTGAGCGTGGGCTGGAAACCATAACAACGGCCTTGGATTCTAGACATGTGCAGAGACAGAAAAAGAAAACGAGCCTTATTGTCAGTTTTTGTGATCAAGAATAGACATCTGATTGATTTATTTAAAAGCACAATTAATTTAATATAATTAATAATCAAAATAGCCTCTTTGCACATGTGCATATGGGTGCAGAGTGAGTTTACACTCTTATATAGCACAAGTGAAAGTGTTCCATAAAGGCTTCCTCTAAAACCTTTTTCTTATTTGCATAATCACCCACACAACAGCATATCTAAGTGCTAATCTCTCAGGGTCTATTTAAGTGAATGTTTGGTGTGTGTTTGTCATTTTTGCTTGAAAATCCATAAATATTACACAGAAATTTCTGTTGGCAGTTGTTTTTTGGATGTGGCAGTAAGAAGTGTAATGTTTCATTAAATGCATAATATTTAAGTGTTCTTTTTGTATTTTTGTTCTTGGGGTAAGGTAGCTCACCTGTCAGAATTCAAAAGGGTGGGCCATTGATATGGATACACCTTAATAAAATGGGAATGGTTGGTGATATTAATGTGTCACATGACCCTCTTCATATTGAAAAAACAGAAGTTGGATCCAAGATGGCCGACTTCAAAATGGCCACAGTGGTCACAACCCATCTTCATCATCCATTTATTTATAAAGCACATTTAAAAACTGCAGTGACGCAGACCAAAGTGCTGTACACAAATAAAATCAACAAATACAGAGATAAAAATAAACATACTATAAAAACAAACATAAAAACAATAAATTAAGGTCAGCAAGGGGTTAGACTGCCCCAACAGAGTTAAAAGCCTGAGAATAAAAGTACAGTGGGGCAAAAAAGTATTTAGTCAGCCACCAATTGTGTAAGTTCTCCCACTTAAAAAGATCAGAGAGGCCTGTAATTTTCATCATAGGTATACCTCAACTATGAGAGACAAAATGAGGAAAAAAAATCCAGAAAATAACATTGTCTGATTTTTAAAGAATTTATTTGCAAATTATGGTGGAAAATAAGTATTTGGTCAATAACAAAAGTTAATCTCAATACTTTGTTATATAGCCTTTGTTGGCAATGACAGAGGTCAAACGTTTTCTGTAAGTCTTCACAAGGTTTTCACACACTGTTGCTGGTATTTTGGCCCATTCCTCCATGCAGATCTCCTCTAGAGCAGTGATGTTTTGGGGCTGACGCTGGGCAACACGGACTTTCAACTCCCTCCAGAGATTTTCTATGGGGTTGAGATCTGGAGACTGGCTAGGCCACTCCAGGACCTTGAAATGCTTCTTACGAAGCCACTCCTTCGTTGCCCGGGCGGTGTGTTTGGGATCATTGTCATGCTGAAAGACCCAGCCACGTCTCATTTTCAATGCCCTTGCTGATGGAAGGAGGTTTTCACTCAAAATCTTACGATACATGGCCCCATTCATTCTTTCCTTTACACGGATCAGTCGTCCTGGTCCCCTTGCAGAAAAACAGCCCCAAAGCATGATGTTTCCACCCCCATGCTTTACAGTAGGTATGGTGTTCTTTGGATCCAACTCAGCATTCTTTCCCCTCCAAACACGACAAGTTGAGTTTCTACCAAAAAGTTCTATTTTGGTTTCATCTGACCATATGATGTTCTCCCAATCCTCTTCTGGATCATCCAAATGCTCTCTAGCAAACCGCAGACGGGCCTGGACGTGTCCTGGCTTCAGCAGGGGGACACGTCTGGCACTGCAGGATTTGAGTCCCTGGCGGCGTAGTGTGTTACTGATGGTAGCCTTTGTTACTTTGGTCCCAGCTCTCTGCAGGTCATTCACTAGGTCCCTCCGTGTGGTTCTGGGATTTTTGCTCACCGTTCTTGTGATCATTTTGACCCCACGGGGTGAGATCTTGCGTGGAGCCCCAGATCGAGGGAGATTATCAGTGGTCTTGTATGTCTTCCATTTTCTAATAATTGCTCCCACAGTTGATTTCTTCACACCAAGCTGCTTACCTATTGCAGATTCAGTCTTCACAGCCTTGTGAAGGTCTACAATTTTGTTTCTGGTGTCCTTTGACAGCTCTTTGGTCTTGGCCATAGTGGAGTTTGGAGCGTGACTGTTTGAGGTTGTGGACAGGTGTCTTTTATACTGATAACGAGTTCACACAGGTGCCATTAATACAGGTAACGAGTGGAGGACCGAGGAGCCTCTTAAAGAAGTTACAGGTCTGTGAAAGCCAGAAATCTTACTTGTTTGTAGGTGACCAAATACTTATTTTCCACCATAATTTGCAAATAAATTCTTTAAAAATCAGACAATGTGATTTTCTGGATTTTTTTTCCTCATTTTGTCTCTCATAGTTGAGGTATACCTATGATGAAAATTACAGGCCTCTCTGATCTTTTTAAGTGGGAGAACTTACACAATTGGTGGCTGACTAAATACTTTTTTGCCCCACTGTATCTCACATAAACAAACAATGAAATATTCACACTAGTGTCATCAAATTGTTATTGCTTTGATTGTTACTGCTGCCATTAACTGTTTCTCTGTTTATCCTTCTATAGACATGACGACTGGCCAAAATCCATTGGTGTTTGTCTGTGTCTTTCCTGTCAGCTCAGACCCCAGTCGGCTAAGGCAGAAGGCCGCCCATCTTGAGCCGGGTTCTGCTAGAGGTTTCTTCCTGTTAAAAGGGAGTCGTTCCTTTCCACTGTCGCCAATTGTGCTTGCTCAGGATGGGGGATTGTGCTGAAATAACAATTCAGCCCAATCGGCTGGTTCCTTAGATAGAAAATGTTTTATTATTAATTGGTTGATTTTTCTGTGAAGTGCCTTGAAATGACTTTGTCATGAACTGGCGCTTTATAAATAAATAAACTTGAAATAAAACTTGAAATTTCATAAGCAGCAAGTTTATATGTAAAGTCTATGGTGGACGGGCGTCAGACAGACGTCAACGGCTCTGCGGTGCTTTGTGAGCATTATGAGTGGCAACTTTTCAAGCTTTTCTAGCGTTTCAGGCGTTGATGCTTGAAAAGCGAGAAAAGCTCAAAGTTCAGCTAGCTGAACTTTTGACATTGATAACGCTCTTGAAGCGGCATGTCAACCAATCAGAGCGTCTCATCGTAGTGACGTAAGACGTCACAGCACGTAGCCGGAAAGAAATGGAAGATAAATTAACCTCATCCAAACGTAGCTCCTGGAGCAAATGGTTAAACTCACCAAACTCAGAACGCATCTGAAGAATGTGGTGTATCCACAAACGGCGCTGATGCACCCGAAGTAGACGTTGTCTAGATCTATGAAGTAAATAAATCCAAGCCACTGTCTCAATATGATCCGCCATAGCTCCGAACATCCGATAACAAAGGAAGCCCCACCTTCGCGCTCTTTTTCGGTCAGGCTTTACGAGCCTTAACGCCTATGCGCTCTGACAGGCAGGCGTTATGAGCTTCAACGTCAAACATCAAATTTGGAGCGTTATCAGCGTTGCTTGACGTTGACAAAGTGGCCGGTGTGAATGCACCAATAGACAGTTGTTTGCCAAAACTCATTAGAACATGTTCACTAGTGTATCTTATAGGTTTGTAATTTTTCTAAGTCTATATTTATTAACTCATGCAGGCGGTTTTGCACAACTAGGCTAAATAGTTATATAAATAATGTAGTTATTGAGCAGGATTTAATAATATTTTAGGCTTTTATATTCACAAAGCTCAAGCCTCCAAGATAAAGTCTCATGTTGTCACAATAAAGAGATTGTTGTTAGTGTAGTGCAAGTCTATGATGATTCAGTGCTACTATCATCTAGTTTTGATTCTGGTTCTGTCTTGGTTCAGTCCTGAAGTAATCCTGATTTTGAACCGTTACAGTCCTGTTTTAATCTCGAAAAAGTTTGGGTCTGGTTTAATTGGGATTTAGTCTTGGTGTCTTGATGCAGCCCTGGTTCTGCTCTGCCTTGTTGCTTAGTTAATAATATAGTTTGAGGCACAGGTGTCAAACTCCAGGCCTCGAGGGCAACTATCCTACATGTTTTCCATGTTTCTCTGCTTCTACACACCTGATTCAGATGAATGGATCATTAACAAGCTTCTCAGGATTTGCTGAAATGCAGAGGATTTGAATCAGGTGTGTAGAAACGGAAACATCTAAAACATGCAGGACAGGAGCCCTCAAGGCCTGGAGTTTGAAACCCCTGGTTTAAGGTGTCCTGCATATGTGATATAATTTGTTTTCTTATATGAAGGTATGCTTGTCGAACAAAGCCGAGACAGCTGGCATACATATTATTTGTGTTTATACATATATTTAATTCCGATTTGAAAATAAGTAGCAAAGGCTTTAGTAGTTTCGTACATTTGTGTTTGGCCTCCTCAAAACAAAGAATTCCCTGTACATCCGTACATGGTTCTTCTAGTCACGTTTCAAAAAAATGTGTCCTGTGATTAACGTTTTTCAAACATTCTGTAACATAATATACGTATGATATATGTCAGGGTTGTCGGTTGGTTGATTTTTTTTGTGATATGTTTCTGCAGGGGTTACCTGTGACATTATTTTGTAAAGCTTATGATGTTCCTGTAGTATTATTTGGTAGCGTTTTAAGTTTCTTGTTTCCCCTGTTTATTATTTTTTTCTGGGTTGTGGGGTTTCGGTTATTGCTGGGCTTGTGCTTCATTTGGTTTTTAATGTTCTCCCAGGTACTTCATTTTCTTTTGTAGATGACTCTCATTTTCTCTTTCTGTCTCTGGCATCTTACTTTACTGCTCAGTTAGAGTTTTCTTCTCCTCTTTTCTGTGTTTCTTCAGTATCTCTTACTGTTCTGTCTACCCGAGTTGGTTTTGTAGCTTTTTTTAGTTAGGATATGGTCTCCTCAGAGTTTTAGTCTCTTGTTGGATTGTGCATGTTTTCTCAGCTCTGTTCTAAATTATCACACATGTCCCTACTCTGTCCCCACCTCGCAATCACTCTCCTCTGTTTTATAACCATCTTCAGTTCAGTAAAGTTGGTGGGTGCATTGTCTTTTGTCCTCCTAATGTCTGAACTCCCCTGTGTCTTTTGTGCCTTTTTTAAAAATACTCAATCTCCTCCTGAGTTTCCCTGCACCTTGGGTCCAGTTAAAACCTTACTAAATTCACGACAATATAAATATTATTGTTTTTTTTTTTTTTTTATTTATCCCGTTGGATGTGTTAAGGCTCAACAAAATGTCTTAAAATACCAGTAGAAAATTACGATACTAAAAAGCTATCCACAGTAACTCCTTGTGGCCTAATGTATTGATTTTGACACTACAAGGACAAACTACTCAAAACCTGAAGATAACTTGCAGTATCACAGTTTTCCCAATAAACTTCAAGTCTGAATCATTTGGATGTCAAAGAATCAAGGCATGGAATTTGCTAGTTACAGGGATAAGAGGTTTGTGTGACTGGTCAAGACAGATTTTAACCTCTAACAAGCCTTCTGAGAAATAAAATAGTTAATTCCTCCTCCTTTATATGGATACACCTTAATAAAATGGGAATGGTTGGTGATATTAATGTCCTGTTTGTGGCACGTTAGTATGTGTGAGGGGGCAAACTCTTCAAGATGTCCTGCTGATCCTCCTGGATCTATCTGTTGCTTTTGATACCTTGATCATGCTATTCTGCTGCAACGCCTGGAGTCCTTAGTTGGCATACGAGGATCAGCTCTCCAGTGGTTTCGCTCGTACTTTCAGGCCAGAAGTTTTAATGTTGTATTAGGAAATTGTGCCTCTGCTGTGTCACCTCTTACCTGTGGAGTTCCCCAAGGTTTGATTTTGGGTCCACTTCTTTTTAACTTGTATCTTTTACCACTGGCAGGCATTTTAAAGAAATTTCAGGTGAATCACCACCTTTATGCCAATGAATGCCAGGTTTATGTGGCCCTAAAATCAACTGACCAAGTGCAATCCCTTTCTGATTGTATGGCTGACATTAAGACTTGGCTCTCAGCTAATTTTCTCTACTTAAACAAGTCAAAATTGGAAGCAATACTGTTTTCCCCTTGTTCTCCTGCTGCTGTAGTCCCGACTCTGCCCTCCTGCTTGTCAGCTCTATGAAACCGACTCTGACCTCAGATTTGATGTCCTAACCAGGTTGTTAGATCCTGTTTTTTCCACCTCCGTAGGCTGACCAAGCTAAAACCCACTCTGAGGAGAAAAGATCTTCACTCAGTCATCCATGCGTTTGTGACATCATGTCTTGATTATGCCAACTCTCTGTTATGTTATATGCTCCTTCATCCGCAATAGTTCTTCTCCAGTTAGTACAAAATGCTGCAGCACGATTTTTAACTGGGACTACTTTGAAGCAACATATCACCCATGTACTGGCTAATCTGCACTGCCTGCCAATCCACTATCGGATTAAATTTAAGATTCTTTAATTTGCTTTTAAATCTTTGCATGTGCTAGGGCCACCCTACTTGGTGCAGCTTCTCTGTCCCTATGTCCCTAGGCGTTCCCTGAGGTCCTCTGAGCAGCTGCAGGTTCGTCCAGCCCACTATAAGGCCTGCGTTTGCGCCCCTAGCTTATGGAACCAGCTCCCCCTGACGGTCAGACTCACCACAACTCTTAGTATTTTTAAGATCCGTTAGACTTACAGTGGGGCAAAAAAGTATTTAGTCAGCCACCAATTGTGTAAGTTCTCCCACTTAAAAAGATCAGAGAGGCCTGTAATTTTCATCATAGGTATACCTCAACTATGAGAGACAAAATGAGGAAAAAAAATCCAGAAAATCACATTGTCTGATTTTTAAAGAATTTATTTGCAAATTATGGTGGAAAATAAGTATTTGGTCACCTACAAACAAGTAAGATTTCTGGCTTTCACAGACCTGTAACTTCTTTAAGAGGCTCCTCGGTCCTCCACTCGTTACCTGTATTAATGGCACCTGTGTGAACTCGTTATCAGTATAAAAGACACCTGTCCACAACCTCAAACAGTCACGCTCCAAACTCCACTATGGCCAAGACCAAAGAGCTGTCAAAGGACACCAGAAACAAAATTGTAGACCTTCACAAGGCTGGGAAGACTGAATCTGCAATAGGTAAGCAGCTTGGTGTGAAGAAATCAACTGTGGGAGCAATTATTAGAAAATGGAAGACATACAAGACCACTGATAATCTCCCTCGATCTGGGGCTCCACGCAAGATCTCACCCCGTGGGGTCAAAATGATCACAAGAACGGTGAGCAAAAATCCCAGAACCACACGGAGGGACCTAGTGAATGACCTGCAGAGAGCTGGGACCAAAGTAACAAAGGCTACCATCAGTAACACACTACGCCGCCAGGGACTCAAATCCTGCAGTGCCAGACGTGTCCCCCTGCTGAAGCCAGGACACGTCCAGGCCCGTCTGCGGTTTGCTAGAGAGCATTTGGATGATCCAGAAGAGGATTGGGAGAACATCATATGGTCAGATGAAACCAAAATAGAACTTTTTGGTAGAAACTCAACTTGTCGTGTTTGGAGGGGAAAGAATGCTGAGTTGGATCCAAAGAACACCATACCTACTGTAAAGCATGGGGGTGGAAACATCATGCTTTGGGGCTGTTTTTCTGCAAGGGGACCAGGACGACTGATCCGTGTAAAGGAAAGAATGAATGGGGCCATGTATCGTAAGATTTTGAGTGAAAACCTCCTTCCATCAGCAAGGGCATTGAAAATGAGACGTGGCTGGGTCTTTCAGCATGACAATGATCCCAAACACACCGCCCGGGCAACGAAGGAGTGGCTTCGTAAGAAGCATTTCAAGGTCCTGGAGTGGCCTAGCCAGTCTCCAGATCTCAACCCCATAGAAAATCTCTGGAGGGAGTTGAAAGTCCGTGTTGCCCAGCGTCAGCCCCAAAACATCACTGCTCTAGAGGAGATCTGCATGGAGGAATGGGCCAAAATACCAGCAACAGTGTGTGAAAACCTTGTGAAGACTTACAGAAAACGTTTGACCTCTGTCATTGCCAACAAAGGCTATATAACAAAGTATTGAGATTAACTTTTGTTATTGACCAAATACTTATTTTCCACCATAATTTGCAAATAAATTCTTTAAAAATCAGACAATGTGATTTTCTGGATTTTTTTTCCTCATTTTGTCTCTCATAGTTGAGGTATACCTATGATGAAAATTACAGGCCTCTCTGATCTTTTTAAGTGGGAGAACTTACACAATTGGTGGCTGACTAAATACTTTTTTGCCCCACTGTATATGANTCATATACAGTGGGGCAAAAAAGTATTTAGTCAGCCACCAATTGTGTAAGTTCTCCCACTTAAAAAGATCAGAGAGGCCTGTAATTTTCATCATAGGTATACCTCAACTATGAGAGACAAAATGAGGAAAAAAAATCCAGAAAATCACATTGTCTGATTTTTAAAGAATTTATTTGCAAATTATGGTGGAAAATAAGTATTTGGTCAATAACAAAAGTTAATCTCAATACTTTGTTATATAGCCTTTGTTGGCAATGACAGAGGTCAAACGTTTTCTGTAAGTCTTCACAAGGTTTTCACACACTGTTGCTGGTATTTTGGCCCATTCCTCCATGCAGATCTCCTCTAGAGCAGTGATGTTTTGGGGCTGACGCTGGGCAACACGGACTTTCAACTCCCTCCAGAGATTTTCTATGGGGTTGAGATCTGGAGACTGGCTAGGCCACTCCAGGACCTTGAAATGCTTCTTACGAAGCCACTCCTTCGTTGCCCGGGCGGTGTGTTTGGGATCATTGTCATGCTGAAAGACCCAGCCACGTCTCATTTTCAATGCCCTTGCTGATGGAAGGAGGTTTTCACTCAAAATCTTACGATACATGGCCCCATTCATTCTTTCCTTTACACGGATCAGTCGTCCTGGTCCCCTTGCAGAAAAACAGCCCCAAAGCATGATGTTTCCACCCCCATGCTTTACAGTAGGTATGGTGTTCTTTGGATCCAACTCAGCATTCTTTCCCCTCCAAACACGACAAGTTGAGTTTCTACCAAAAAGTTCTATTTTGGTTTCATCTGACCATATGATGTTCTCCCAATCCTCTTCTGGATCATCCAAATGCTCTCTAGCAAACCGCAGACGGGCCTGGACGTGTCCTGGCTTCAGCAGGGGGACACGTCTGGCACTGCAGGATTTGAGTCCCTGGCGGCGTAGTGTGTTACTGATGGTAGCCTTTGTTACTTTGGTCCCAGCTCTCTGCAGGTCATTCACTAGGTCCCTCCGTGTGGTTCTGGGATTTTTGCTCACCGTTCTTGTGATCATTTTGACCCCACGGGGTGAGATCTTGCGTGGAGCCCCAGATCGAGGGAGATTATCAGTGGTCTTGTATGTCTTCCATTTTCTAATAATTGCTCCCACAGTTGATTTCTTCACACCAAGCTGCTTACCTATTGCAGATTCAGTCTTCCCAGCCTGGTGAAGGTCTACAATTTTGTTTCTGGTGTCCTTTGACAGCTCTTTGGTCTTGGCCATAGTGGAGTTTGGAGCGTGACTGTTTGAGGTTGTGGACAGGTGTCTTTTATACTGATAACGAGTTCACACAGGTGCCATTAATACAGGTAACGAGTGGAGGACCGAGGAGCCTCTTAAAGAAGTTACAGGTCTGTGAAAGCCAGAAATCTTACTTGTTTGTAGGTGACCAAATACTTATTTTCCACCATAATTTGCAAATAAATTCTTTAAAAATCAGACAATGTGATTTTCTGGATTTTTTTTCCTCATTTTGTCTCTCATAGTTGAGGTATACCTATGATGAAAATTACAGGCCTCTCTGATCTTTTTAAGTGGGAGAACTTACACAATTGGTGGCTGACTAAATACTTTTTTGCCCCACTGTATATGAAGAAGATTCATTATTTACATGAATAAACTGGAATCTTTCAGTTAAATATGATTCAAACCAGTTTAATGCAGTTCCCTGAATCCCAATATCATATTCAAGCCTCTTTAATAGGATCTTATGATATATAGTATCAAACGCAGCACTGAGATCTAACAGGACAAGTACAGACACAAGTCCACTGTCTGAGGCCATGAGAATATCATTAGAAACTTTCACCAGTGCTGTTTCAGTGCTATGATGAGCTCTAAATCCTGACTGGAACTCTTCAAAAAGATTATTACTGTGTAGATGATCACATAACTGGTTTGCAACTATCTTTTCTAGAATTTTTGAGATGAAGGGTAAATTGGATATAGGTCGATAATTACCTGGAGATCCTGGATCAAGATCAGGTTTCTTAAGTAAAGGTTTTACAACAGCAACCTTAAAGGCCTTAGGCACATATCCACTCATTAAAGACAAATTGATCATGTCCAATATCCATGCGTTAATCAATGGGAAGACATCTTTAAAACGTCTGGTTGGAACAGGATCCAACATACAGTGGGGCAAAAAAGTATTTAGTCAGCCACCAATTGTGTAAGTTCTCCCACTTAAAAAGATCAGAGAGGCCTGTAATTTTCATCATAGGTATACCTCAACTATGAGAGACAAAATGAGGAAAAAAAATCCAGAAAATCACATTATCTGATTTTTAAAGAATTTAAATGCAAATTATGGTGGAAAATAAGTATTTGGTCACCTACAAACAAGTAAGATTTCTGGCTTTCACAGACCTGTAACTTCTTTAAGAGGCTCCTCGGTCCTCCACTCGTTACCTGTATTAATGGCACCTGTGTGAACTCGTTATCAGTATAAAAGACACCTGTCCACAACCTCAAACAGTCACGCTCCAAACTCCACTATGGCCAAGACCAAAGAGCTGTCAAAGGACACCAGAAACAAAATTGTAGACCTTCACCAGGCTGGGAAGACTGAATCTGCAATAGGTAAGCAGCTTGGTGTGAAGAAATCAACTGTGGGAGCAATTATTAGAAAATGGAAGACATACAAGACCACTGATAATCTCCCTCGATCTGGGGCTCCACGCAAGTTCTCACCCCGTGGAGTCAAAATGATCACAAGAACGGTGAGCAAAAATCCCAGAACCACACGGAGGGACCTAGTGAATGACCTGCAGAGAGCTGGGACCAAAGTAACAAAGGCTACCATCAGTAACACACTACGCCGCCAGGGACTCAAATCCTGCAGTGCCAGACGTGTCCCCCTGCTGAAGCCAGGACACGTCCAGGCCCGTCTGCGGTTTGCTAGAGAGCATTTGGATGATCCAGAACAGGATTGGGAGAACATCATATGGTCAGATGAAACCAAAATAGAACTTTTTGGTAGAAACTCAACTTGTCGTGTTTGGAGGGGAAAGAATGCTGAGTTGGATCCAAAGAACACCATACCTACTGTAAAGCATGGGGGTGGAAACATCATGCTTTGGGGCTGTTTTTCTGCAAGGGGACCAGGACGACTGATCCGTGTAAAGGAAAGAATGAATGGGGCCATGTATCGTAAGATTTTGAGTGAAAACCTCCTTCCATCAGCAAGGGCATTGAAAATGAGACGTGGCTGGGTCTTTCAGCATGACAATGATCCCAAACACACCGCCCGGGCAACGAAGGAGTGGCTTCGTAAGAAGCATTTCAAGGTCCTGGAGTGGCCTAGCCAGTCTCCAGATCTCAACCCCATAGAAAATCTCTGGAGGGAGTTGAAAGTCCGTGTTGCCCAGCGTCAGCCCAAAAACATCACTGCTCTAGAGGAGATCTGCATGGAGGAATGGGCCAAAATACCAGCAACAGTGTGTGAAAACCTTGTGAAGACTTACAGAAAACGTTTGACCTCTGTCATTGCCAACAAAGGCTATATAACAAAGTATTGAGATTAACTTTTGTTATTGACCAAATACTTATTTTCCACCATAATTTGCAAATAAATTCTTTAAAAATCAGACAATGTGATTTTCTGGATTTTTTTTCCTCATTTTGTCTCTCATAGTTGAGGTATACCTATGATGAAAATTACAGGCCTCTCTGATCTTTTTAAGTGGGAGAACTTACACAATTGGTGGCTGACTAAATACTTTTTTGCCCCACTGTACATGTAGATGGTTGAGAAGAAGCTATAATTTGTGTTAACTCATTAAGATCAGCTGGACAGAAACTGTCTAAACATGATTCAGATTCTAAAGCTGCTTCCCTGGACGACGAACCATCGACAACAGTGGGCAGGACATTATAGATTTTTTCTCTAATTGAATTTGTTTTATTAGTAAAGAATTCCATGAAGTCATCACTACTGAGGGTTACAGGGATACATGGTTCACCAGAAGTTGGGTTTTTTAATTAATCTGGCTACAGTACTAAACAGAAACCTGGGATTGTTCTTGTTCTCCTCTATGAGGGACGAGTAATACTCAGTTCTAACCCTGGGAAGGGTTCTTTTGTATATGAGCAGACAATCTCTCCAAGATAAATAAACTTCTTCTAGCTTAGTGGAACGCCATTTCCTTTCTAACTTTCTTGAAGTTATTTTTAGCATATGCAGCTCTAAATTAAACCAAGGAGCACGCCTCCTCTGGCTGATTACCTTCATTTTCAGAGGAGCAACTTTATCCAATGACGTGCGCATTGAAGCTGTAAAATTGAAGTTGATGGTCGGGCCGGTGTGAACGCACCATATGACTAATGTGTCTTTCTCACCTGGATCTTGTTCCATCTCTGTCCTGTCCTCATTCTCCATCTCACTCTCTGTTCTAGCAATCAAGCCAAACATCAAGAACATCAAATATATCATTGTAGTCCAGGGCCGGCCCTGACATGCATGGTGTCAATCTTTGTGATACATCATCATTTTTACATTGTACAGTATAACTGATTTTCTTTGGTAACTGGTCAACTTCAGCTCTCTCCTCTCCTCTGCTGTACAGCAGCGCACCACATCTCCTCCTCCCTCCCTCAAATGCTGCTTAGTGGCACTGGTTGGATCATAGCAAAATTAGAGGGGTGGGGTTTGCAACTTTGAAGATTTTATAAAACAAAACTACACACAATCAGGAATCTAACTATAAAAAAAAATATGACACTCCAAAAAACCCAGGACTTTTGAAAAAGCAATGCAGGCTTTAGCCCATGGCCAACCCCCCCCACTCTGCCGATGCCTGGGGGCCCCCTTAGGTAGTTGGGGCCCTACACAGTCTGCGTACGGACTGTGGTGGTGTTGTCGGGAGGTGATTGATGAAAATGTGGTTGTGAGCATATTTGTGTTTTATGTTCAAATTAACAGATTATGTTTATTTCTGTGCTGCAGCATGTGTAACAAGCAAGTGGGACCTGTTGGTCACATCTGTCTCAAAGCAAATATCTGACAAAAAAAAAAAGATGCAGAAATAAAACAATGGGAATGAAGATGTTGCCTTCATAGAAAAAAAAATTAAGTGGAAAAAAGCTAACTGTTCCACCCACAGTTTAAAGACGTGTTTCCCAAACTTTGCAGCACCTGATTCCCAAATTTACCAGTGGGAGAAATTGACCTTTCGCCTAGTCCCTCCCCCAATTATTTACTTTTGCTACATCCGACAAACATGACCAGCGGTACAGAATATCATGACTGGAAGGGGTTATTCCCATGCTTGTCAGTGACCTTTTTTGGAGCAATGCCTTTGCAACATCCTCCAAACTGAACTAGCCTTGAGCTCCTTCCTCTCTCCAGATCAGCTCTGCCGAGTGGCATCCCTCTGCGCAGAGACAGCTTCCCTCACAGCGGACGAGCATTCCCAGCAACCTGCACCTCCAAAGTTTGACCCTTCCATCGCCGAGAGCCAGTGGTAATCCCGAGCCAGCTCACACTCATCCGTGGGTGGACCGCCCCACCCCTCAGCTCCTCAGCACTGAGCTCCCCCTGATATCTACGTAGTTAGTAGATGTGGGCGCACTGCTTCACCATCTTGTTTGGAGTTAATGTTTGTCAGACCTGCTCACGTAGTAACGGTTGTGTGATTGGACAATAGCTGTTTTGGGGGCGGGGCCAGCGAAAGGTCAGTTTGCAACCCTGACTACCACTGGCTGTGATATACAGACAATGTTAAAGAGCAACTCACCCCTCTCTAAATTATCTTCCTAAAATAGAAAACCAGTTGATCCAAAGCCTCCCAGTTAGTGAACTGCTTAACCCCCACCTTGCAAAGGTACCTGTATTGTCTCATGTAAGGCTGAAACGATTCTTTGTGTACCTCGAAGAGTTTGAGTACAAAAAAATCCACAAGGAAATTCTCTACCTTGAAGCTTTGTTTAGTCTATGTTACCACTGTCTGTTTACTTTAAATGGATGTACATTTGCCCGGCGTCATGTTTCACCCGGACTGAAATAAGTGACACACATAAATTAGACGCTGCGCTGCACTGAATGCACACCCGAGTGGTAGTGTAACTTTCTCTTAAGCAATGACAGACAATGTGGACACCGGTGGAGTGCGATAAAGACAGAAAACTCTGCATAAATTAGCCCCGGGGCTGATTCTGAAGGTCCACTCGGACCGATAAGTTTCAACCTTAAAAAACCTTACATTAGGTCAATGCTGTTGTTATGGTAACCCAAAAATTACTGTTGACATGATGGTTCACTTCTAATCAAGTCAAGCTTTGATATACTGCATAGGGTCACAAGTCCTATTGTGTGCCGTATAAGCTCACCGGTGTGTTTGATGGCAAATGGCAGTGCCATTGTAACATATGTGAAAGTTGCCCATGTATGTTTTAGATTAATGTCTCGTGACCAGAGTTAAGGTAGAACAACATCTGTAGTTTGCAGTTTGTTTGCACAATAATTTCTCACTTTAACTCATTCAGTGCCATAGACGTCTATAGACGTCAAACTGGATCCAAACGCTCAGTGCCATAGACGTCTTGACGTCTCTACAGTTTGTATTGGCTGAAATCTCACAAAGCATTCGGGGGCAGCTGCTTGCTGATCTTGAGCTCATTACAGGCTGTATTTAGTCATATGATCCAGGACAGAGCAGTGGTGCACTTCTCCGGGTGAGATCACTTATTTTTTACCTTGTTATAAGCTGTGCAGCAGGGGAGGAGCCAGATCCAGCTCGTCATTTTTGGACTTGTGATGTCTTCAGCCTGACGTTGAAGTTCTTCTGGCGATTCTAATGAAGCTGGGGTGAAATCATCCGACCAGTGTCTCCTGATTCTGAAGGCAGCAGGGACCAAAATATAGAAACAATTCACTGCATAAAAGACACAGTAAGTGTAAGCAAACTGATGGCTGGGGGTGGCATCGAACTTAACTGAGTTGCGCACTCATGCGTGCACATGCACACACACATATCTAAATCATACATCTGTTGCTTTTTTCCTTCTATTTTATTCAAATGTTGAAATTATCTATAAATGACTCTTTTTAGACATAAAATAAACTATCAAAAGTACTTTTTCACTGTTTTTTCACTTTCATAGTAGTAAAACATAGTTCAGATGTTGCATTTTTTTTCTGCTTTTGAAATAAGAAAGACTAATCTCCGTGCTGATGGTTTCAAAATTCACAGTCATAGGAGAAAATGTTTTGTGGGCCTTCAAAAAAATCAGTAAAAATGTTAAATATCTCTGGCACTGAGGGGGATATGAAATCTGAAAGAGGCTGGCACTGAATGAGTTAACAGGATTTAAAAGGAGGGGCATGGCTCTTGGTGTATTCTGTTGCTGTAATGGGGAGCCACAGTTACGCCCTTCTACTTCAGGTCCATGGGTCCCCTGGACAAAAAAATAATGAATGGAGCGATGGTCAATGGAGCGATAAAAAAGTTATTTTCTGATCCAGTTTGAAATACATCATGGATCGAACATATGTCCGTGAGTTGTAAAGACAAGTTTTGATGCAGAGAAAGCGACAATTTTCGACACGCAGCAAAAGTTTATATATTTTGTGTGAAGACACGTAGTAGACTACAACCACTTGTCTCGCAAAATTGACGTCACCATACCGCTCAGAAGGAGAAGAAGAATCAGAATAGGAACAATGGCGGTGAGTTTAGCGAGCTTCACCTGCTTCTATCAGGAAGAAGGAAAGAGCATTAAATGACTAGTTTTGTGGTGACATCCAGGTACAAAACATGCCAGCATTGTCACGTAAAAACGAGGGAGAAGGCAGCGGGGAGACTCGGGAGATTCTGCTGTGACGTCATATGTGCGACTTTCCAGTTGTAGTCATTTTAATTACGAAACTTTAAAAATAAATCGGAATCCACTTGACAGACCCGGTCAAAACGCACATCATTATTTATCATATAAATTGCGGTACAGCATATGTGTGATTCAGGGCGTAAGACAAAGCGGACTAGAAAATAACTTTTATCGCTTCGTTGACTTCCATTCAATATTTTTTCGTTCAGGGGACCCATGGGCTGACTGGAAGGGGAGGAGACTGTGGCTCCCCATAACCCAAAATGCTTCAGAACCGTGACAGAGCATCTCTGCTTAAGACCCTGAGAAAATTTTTGAGTGCAGAGAAGAGAGGCTCATATTCAAGAGGGGGATTTTTCTATGAATCTGAGAGCAGAAGAGTAATTATTAAAGCAAGCAAAACATTTTTGAATGCAAAAAGTTACTTTTTGTGTGTGAACAGATTGTTTGGAGAGAGGGCAGGACAAGATCTGAGTGTGAATACAACAGTTAATGCTCGTGAATATAGAAAATATGCTCTTGATTTATGACATTATTCTACCTTCCTACATCTAGGCTAATTTTGTTTTCAAAGAATTTAGAACAGAGTATCTCCCCAAATAGCTAGTTACAACAATTCAAATTGTGACATTGATTTGATTGCAATTCGCAGTTTTTGTAACACCAGATATATTATACAAAAACATGAGATGAGGCTGTGAAATTCAATCACATCTCTTAGATCATACTTCAGAGGGACATATCTCACATCTTTGTGTGTGTAGCTATAATATGGGGTATAGTCCACCATTTGGTCAGAAGATATAAATTCATTGGCTTGTGCCATATTTGGAATTTCAGTTTTATATGCCATATAATTTTGATCAAAACAAACAGTTGTATATAGCTGAAGCTCGAAACAAAACAAAAATGAATTTATAACATAACATTTATATATTATTATAATATTAACCAGTCTAAAGTTGGGTAAGTTACCAGAAACTGCATTCACAATTAAAGTTTTACTGGATACATATTTATTCCTGTTGAGATTTAACCATTTTACAGATACTGCATGTGTTATGATTTGTTGGGGTTGTAAAGTAGGACCCAAGTGCAGGTAGGAATGGCAACAAAAAGTCTTAAAGGTAAATAAAGGTTTAATAGGGAGAAAACACAAAATGCTGACAGAGCAGCAAAACAACACTTACATGAACACGTGGTGATGAGAGGAGTCCAAACAGAAAGTACTCCAAACGTGAGAAACGGGAGGGGGAAAGAAACAAAACTAAGACGACTGCTACGACAAGAGCTGAGACTTGGAACTGAGACTGGGAACTGAGACAGACTAGGACTAAGACAACGACTAAGAACAAACCGACAACGGACTGACAAAAACTGGCTGCTTAAATAGCCAACAAACTAATTACAGAAACAAGAAACACCTGAACGGAAAAATACTAGACTGAAGACACAAGCTGAACTGACAAGATACTGAATGACACATGAGGACAGACATAACTAAAATAAAACACTAGATACACATAGAAACATGAGGAACAAGGTGAAAACACAACTTCACAAAACCTAAATAAATCATACTAAATAAACAAACCAAAAACCCCAGAACCTGACAGAATAACTGATACAGTGGGGCAAAAAAGTATTTAGTCAGCCACCAATTGTGTACGTTCTCCCACTTAAAAAGATCAGAGAGGCCTGTAATTTTCATCATAGGTATACTTCAACTATGAGAGACAAAATGAGGAAAAAAAATCCAGAAAATCACATTGTCTGATTTTTAAATAATTTATTTGCAAATTATGGTGGAAAATAAGTATTTGGTCAATAACAAAAGTTAATCTCAATACTTTGTTATATAGCCTTTGTTGGCAATGACAGAGGTCAAACGTTTTCTGTAAGTCTTCACAAGGTTTTCACACACTGTTGCTGGTATTTTGGCCCATTCCTCCATGCAGATCTCCTCTAGAGCAGTGATGTTTTGGGGCTGACGCTGGGCAACACGGACTTTCAACTCCCTCCAGAGATTTTCTATGGGGTTGAGATCTGGAGACTGGCTAGGCCACTCCAGGACCTTGAAATGCTTCTTACGAAGCCACTCCTTCGTTGCCCGGGCGGTGTGTTTGGGATCATTGTCATGCTGAAAGACCCAGCCACGTCTCATTTTCAATGCCCTTGCTGATGGAAGGAGGTTTTCACTCAAAATCTTACGATACATGGCCCCATTCATTCTTTCCTTTACACGGATCAGTCGTCCTGGTCCCCTTGCAGAAAAACAGCCCCAAAGCATGATGTTTCCACCCCCATGCTTTACAGTAGGTATGGTGTTCTTTGGATCCAACTCAGCATTCTTTCCCCTCCAAACACGACAAGTTGAGTTTCTACCAAAAAGTTCTATTTTGGTTTCATCTGACCATATGATGTTCTCCCAATCCTCTTCTGGATCATCCAAATGCTCTCTAGCAAACCGCAGACGGGCCTGGACGTGTCCTGGCTTCAGCAGGGGGACACGTCTGGCACTGCAGGATTTGAGTCCCTGGCGGCGTAGTGTGTTACTGATGGTAGCCTTTGTTACTTTGGTCCCAGCTCTCTGCAGGTCATTCACTAGGTCCCTCCGTGTGGTTCTGGGATTTTTGCTCACCGTTCTTGTGATCATTTTGACCCCACGGGGTGAGATCTTGCGTGGAGCCCCAGATCGAGGGAGATTATCAGTGGTCTTGTATGTCTTCCATTTTCTAATAATTGCTCCCACAGTTGATTTCTTCACACCAAGCTGCTTACCTATTGCAGATTCAGTCTTCCCAGCCTGGTGAAGGTCTACAATTTTGTTTCTGGTGTCCTTTGACAGCTCTTTGGTCTTGGCCATAGTGGAGTTTGGAGCGTGACTGTTTGAGGTTGTGGACAGGTGTCTTTTATACTGATAACGAGTTCACACAGGTGCCATTAATACAGGTAACGAGTGGAGGACCGAGGAGCCTCTTAAAGAAGTTACAGGTGTGTGAAAGCCAGAAATCTTACTTGTTTGTAGGTGACCAAATACTTATTTTCCACCATAATTTGCAAATAAATTCTTTAAAAATCAGACAATGTGATTTTCTGGATTTTTTTTCCTCATTTTGTCTCTCACAGTTGAGGTATACCTATGATGAAAATTACAGGCCTCTCTGATCTTTTTAAGTGGGAGAACTTACACAATTGGTGGCTGACTAAATACTTTTTTGCCCCACTGTATGATTAGCTCCAAAAAATGACCTTGCTTTCTCTCTTAGATAGGGCATGTTTTTAACTTCAGATGTTGGTCCAAGTATATGTTCGGATGAAAGAATTGGATGTTCAGCACTACTTAAATGCTGGCAACATTCATACATTTGATTGTGTCTTATTAAACACTTGCACACATTTTTAAAATTTACTTTAGAGTCCCACTGTTTGAAAAAACAATGTTTTGACTCAAATCTCTTGGCGAACCATTGGTCCCAGGTTTTTAATCTGCGATGGAACATGTATTAAATAATGCTGTTTTGGATTAATATTTCCCAATGTATAATAAAACATAATTAACTTATTCTTGGAAGCATGAGAGCCGACTGGGTTGTATATTTCAATTTCATCAGAATAAAGTATTATTTGCAAAGCAGAAGGTTGAGTAGAGAATAAAGGGTGTGATTTCACAAGTTCTCCAACTGTAATGTCATACAGGTTTTCATTTATGTTGTTTCTTCCTTCAGCCATGATTTTTAAAACCTTTGGATGAGACAACAACTGTTCTAAACTTTGTATGAGGGGGATGTAGTAAAAGCATTAAGATTTAGTGGATGGAAGTATTTTTGTTCCTTTTTTTGTGAAACATGCCATGTATCCCACTGCCACCTCCTCTGATTCTACATATTTAAAAGTATGTTTTATCACACTGCAACAGCTTCAACAACGTACAGGCAGGACAAAGGGATCCTTAATCTGGTCAAATGAACCTGTACTATGAAACATTTTATTTCTAAAAAAACATAAGGAAACACAAATTTACAGACCCTTTAATCTGTCTGTGTGAAGATTCGTCTGGCTTCTACTGCAACTTTGCTGGACTCAGATTAGCTAACAAACTAGCCTATGAGAACAGGGCTTCCTGTTTCTTTTCCCACGAAGTCTCTCCTGGTTTGATACATGTTTATGCTACAGCTTTTACTCAGCAGCCTGCTAGGCGTGGTCTCAACTGCGGGAGCTGATGAATACTGCAGAGCAAAGGAGCTGTGACGAAACAGATGCAGGCTGTTCGAACTCGGGTTTTATTGCCACTTGCATAGTTTGAGAGATAAAATCTGAAAGAGAAGTTGTTGACCTGTTTTCACACCATTATGAAGGTAAGAACACCTGTGGAGCTGAAATATTCAATAGAAACTTCAGAAAAAATGTTTTTAATGGAATGGCCTCTTTAAAAGAACCTTAAAATCAATCATAAAACATACAGGGAGCCAATGCAGTGATCTTAAAACTGAATTTTGTAAAAGCTGTAAACTTGAGGTAGTCTTTTTGGGAAGACCAGAAAGTAGGTTATTGCAGTAATCGATTCTACTGGTGATAAACACGTGCATTAGCATCTCCGCATTAGCCTGAGAGAGAATGGGGCGGACTCTGGCAATGTTCTTTAGGTGATAAAAGCCTATTTTAGTTACATTTTTAATGCAAGGGATAAAAGTCCGCTCAGAGTCAAAAATCAAACCCAGGTTCTTTACTTGTAAGGATGGATTAAAAGACCGTTATTGTAGTGTTAATAACTGTTTCTCTCTCTGAGCCTCTGGACCGATAACCAAAACGTCAGTTTTGTCCTAGTTGAGTTAGAGAAAGTTTTCTGCCATCCAGGATTTGATGTCTAAAATGCAATTAAGAAGTGCATCTACTGGCTGTGTGTCATCAGGAGCCATGGAAATGTACAACTGTGCATCATCAGCATAACTGTGAAAATTCACTCCATGTCTTCTACTGACACTGCCAAGAGCGAGCATATAAAGCACTACGCGTAAAATTAAACCCTGGGGCACACCACATGTGATCTTGTGGACCTTAGACAATCAGGTATTAGCATAAAAGTTTTGTCTGTAAGATAAGATGTGAACCATTTATGAACAGCACCAGATTGGCCAATCTGTTTTAAGCAGATTAAAAAAGTAGTGTTGTATCAAAGGCAGTGCTGGGCATCATAGTTTGATCTAAAATCATTTCAAATCTTTAAAAGAGCCATCTTGGTGCTGTGGTTCACCCTAAAACCAGTCTGAAATTTCTTTAGGATATTATGAGCATTGATAAAAACGTTAAGTTGAATTAATACATGTTTTTCTAAAACTGCTGTAGAAAATAGGTGGTTTCACCAAAAACTCCCTTTTCTGACAAAAAAAATGGAGAAAACTGGCCTTTTGTGAAATGAGAAACGTCAAGCAGAAAAGTGTCTTTGACACTAACAAACAGTGTTTTATTGACACCTCCCGGTTGATCCAGACAGGAACCGCTCATCTGAGTGAGCTCAGCGGCCTGCATTAATTATCGTAATTTCTTGCAATCCAAACTTTTGCGACTGCGACACAGACTTTAATGAAGTGTGAACTGCACAAGCCGCCCCGTATTGCGACCCATGTTACACATTGGATTATCTTCCTGATCACATGAAGTTTCGCCGCCACACAGGTAAGAACAACTTGTACGGCCTTTAGAGGTGTGATATTTACTGTCAAGGTGCGCGTGGTTGTTCCCTCACCCCTCCCATCAAAAATGCAATTGACAATGTTAGGCTTACATCATACGAACAGAGACAGACTGGAACTGGAACCAGACGATGGAACCTCTGACTAACGGGAACTGGAACCAAAGGATGGAACCTCGGACTGACTGAAACTGGAACCGGATAATGGAACCTCTGACTAACTGGAACTGAAACCGGAGGATGGAACCTCGGACTGACTAAACTGGAACCGGGTGATGAAACCTCTGACTGACTGGACCTGGAACTGGCTGGTCTAGCACTGGAACCGGGTGGTCTGGAACTAGCTGGTCTGGCACTGGAACCGGGTGGTCTGGAACTGGCTGGTCTGGCACTGGAACCGGGTGGTCTGGTACTGGCTGGGCTGGTTCTGGAACCGGATAGTCTAGAACTGGAACCAAATGATCTGGGGCTCACTGGAACTGGAACACTGGAACTGTGACCGGAATCCACTGGAACTGGAAACTGCTGGAATACTGGAGCCCACTGGAAGACTGGAACTGAGACTGGAGCCCACTGGAAGACTGGGACTGGAACCCTCGGGTGGATGGGAGTCTGGACTGGAACCGAACCCACTGGAGTACTGGAGGCTGTAACCAGGCCCACTAGAGGACTGGAGCCGAGCCCACTGGAGGACTGGAGACTGGAACCGGGCCCACTGGAGGACTGGATACTGGAACCAGGCCCACTGGATGGCTCAAAACTGGAACCGGGGCCACTGGAGGACTGGATACTGGAACCAGGCCCACTGGAAGGCTCAAGACTGGAACCGGGCCCACTGGATGATGTGCTGGAGGAGCATCGCAGACGGCAAAGTCCTCAAACCCTGGAGGAGGCTTCGGAGGAGCGTCGCGGCCCACAACATTCTCAGACTGTGGCGACAGCAGCACCAGGAGGTCAGCAGAGATGAGGCTGGAAATTTCTGGGTGGCCGACAGAGACGAGGCTGGAAACCTCTGGGTGGCTGGAGGCATCAGGACCCTCACAGAGACCGGAGGTGTCGGGACCCTCTCGGAGACCAGTGGCATCAGGAACCTCTTGGGCACCGTCAGTGTCAAGAACGGCTGCGTGTTTGGAGGCTTCAGGAACGGCTACCTGGTTGGAGGCCCTGCGCCGACGTCGGGGTCTGGACCTTTGGGACTTGAGCTCTGGAGAACTGGAGGCGGGCGAAACCACTGGAGAGGAGCGGGAAGCAGGCAGAGGGGCCAGGAGACGAGGCAGTGCTTCCCGGTGCGTCCGCTGGACTGAGAACACTCGCTCAGCAGCTGCACCGAGCCGGAGCACCATGAGAACAGCTCCCGAAAATCTACCCGGGCTTCCCAATAAAGCTCCTTTAGGCCGGGGGTGTCACGCAGCCAAGGGAAATGAGTGAATAACTCAAGGAACCGCTGCGTGCCCCCCCACTGTTCCCACATATAGGCCGAGTACGTCAAAGCATCTATGTAAGCTGTTAAGCTAGCCTTTAGCTTGGCGTACTCGGCCAGGAACAGTTCCTCAAACACCACTAGCAAGTTAGTGCTAGTGGTGGCTCCTGCTGGGTCCTTATCATGGTTCGGGGACTCTGTCATGACTTGATACTTAGCGGTTTGAGACCCTAGTGCAAGAGGTGGACAACAAAGGTAAATTCAAAAAATAATATAGCTTTTAATAAAACAAGAAGTAAAGACTGGTGGAGCAGTGGAACGTAGATCATATGAAGAGAGTAGTGATATAAATCCAAACAGGCATGTACGAAAATCCCCGAACAAAGGTGAACTCAGAAAAATCAATTTAGGTACAAAACTGAACTGATTGCAAAACTCAAAACACCTAGTATGACAATCAAGGAGAACACTGGGAAAAAAACAGGAATTAAACAGGAAGTGATGCGACATAAAATCAAGAGACCTACCACAAAGGGGAACACAGGAAGTACAAAGGATATCCAAATAAAAGCAGAACAGGAAGTGTGGATAAGGCCAAAATAAAAGCTGAACCAGAGGACAGGGGATGAAACACGATACCAGACTAAACATGGGGCAGAGAGGAGCTAGGAGAAAAGTAAACATAAAAAAATAATAGATGCAATCTAGAAAAAACTACTACAAGAAACACAAAAAATACAAACAAACCCCAAGACCTGACATGTACGTTTTGAGAGCGTATTTACAACCTTAGGTGGTGCTAGAAGGTTGAGAGCGGATTGAAGCCTGTTGTTAAAATCATCCACAATAAAATCACAGGAAGTAGGTAAAGGTATAGGAGAAAACTTTTTAAAGAGGCCATTTCATACACATTTCAGGACTTTGTGGTTATTTCTTAAGTATTAATCAGTAATATGAAACATATATCTAAAAAACGTCAGGAAACACTTATTAACAGACCTTTTAATCTGTCTGCGTTAAAATTCGGGTGGTTCCGGCTCCTCCCGTCAGGCTGCTTCGGCTGCTTTGTCAGCAGCTCGTTCATATTCATTGTTCGAATTTGCTGGACTCTGATTGGCTAACAAACTAGCCTATAAGAGCAAAGAATACTGTTTCTGTTACGTTTTCTATTTTGAGGTTGTAAGATAGGACCCAAGTGCAGGCAGGAGACGGGGAGGCAAAAATAAGAAAACAAGAAATTTAATAATAAAGGAAATGCTGCCGGGGCAGCAAAACAAACTTACATGAAAAACGGGAAGAGCAGTCCAATAAATCCATGAGGGTAATGGAGGGAAGGAACAAAACCAAGATAATCACAGAGGCTGGGGCTAAGACATAGGCTAAGGCTGGGATGCTGAGACTAACATGAGACAGAGGGCGAAGACTAAAGAGCTAAGACAAGGAATGACTAAGGTGCTGACAGAGAACAAACCGACACTGACTAACAAACACATGAGACTTAAATACAAAACCGTAACTGATAACAAACTCAAAACATCTGAGGACATGGGGAGAAACAAACACAGGAACAAGACACACCTGGGAGGGGAGGAACAGGAACAGGAAATGACAACAGACAATCAAGGAACCTAAGGAACCTATGCAGGAGAACAGGAAGTCAAAACGTTACCAAAATAAAAGAAAGCCTGAAACTACCCGACAGTGACAATAACATCAAACATGAACTCAGATACGGGAGGAGAACTGAATAAGAGGCAAGACTAAACTAACATAAAACACAGAGTGATAACAGATGACTGGAAAAGAAAACACAACTACCGAAAAACCAAAAGCTACAACATGGAATAAAACAAACAAAACCCCAGAACCTGACAGTTTCCTGCCCTGCTGTGCATGGCAACGTCAGACGTCGTGTCTTTCTGTTTGCTACGTTATGCTACAGCTTTTTAGTGAGCAGCATGGCATGGTTTCAACTGTGGGAGCTGCTGAAAACTAACGAACAAAGGAGTTGTGACGAAACAGATACAGGCAGTTCGGACTCGAGAGAAATCGGGTGTTATTGCCACCTGCATAGTTTGAAAGATTAAAACTGAAAGAGAAGTTATTGACCTGTTTTCACACCCACTATGAAGGTAAGAACACCTATGGAGCTAAAATATTCAACAGAAACCTCAGAAAAAAAATGACATGTTGACTAAAATCCATATAATTCAAAATATTTTAAAAATCTGTTGATAAACAATCTAAAAGGTCATCTATATGTATATTAAAATCACCAGCTAAAATTATCCTCTCATAAGACTTTCATAAAATTGATAAAAACTCTGAAATTTTTATTTTTTTTTATTTTTGCTGATCTCTCAGTGAGGGCACACGCTTTCCATTCTGGTCCCTCTCCCCTTCCTTTTTCCCTGCTTTTGGTGTGTCTCTGAGTCTCCCACCCGCAAATTCCTTGAATATGAAAGTATGGATCTGGTATCGTGGTCACTTACACACTGGAATACCTTTTTATTCCAATTGAGGCTCGTGAATGGGGAGCCATCATCCCCCGACTCGACCCACGCTCTGTCGGTAGAGGTCGGATCCGGATTGCTGATTGTGGGAACCTGCTGATTGGAGCTGGCAGTCACCTAACGTATCGAGAAATTCTGGAAAAAATTGAAAACATGTAACTTTATCTGGCAAAAAGCTCAGGGTGTCTGGATGAAAAAGTGCACCATACGGACTGAAGGGACTGCTGAATTCTGCAGTTCTGCTCTAATCTCTCCTTATCTTGTTTGGGCTGGGCTGAAGGTCAACACTCCAAACTCCCATGAGGAGAATGCAGATGGGACACTCGGTTCCCCCGACATTTCTCCCACTCCAAATGCCCAGCTGGGGCAAAGACTCTCAAGGACAGTGATTTCCTGACAAAAGCATCTGAGAGCATTGCTCAGCGATGATGTTTACATTCCTTTTAGCAACACCTTCACATATTCATACATTGCAGACACGCCCCCTCAATGACCTCACCGTGTGCGTGTTATCTGTTAACCCCCCAAGGAGTTTTTTTGTGCTTCCATCCAGCGCCCCCTTGTGGGCACTTGGTGTGAGGAACCTCTTTTTCCCTCCTCCTGACCTCATGTAGTCTCATTCATCTGTTGTTTTTTTATTACACAGGTTTATGCATACTTATATATATGTATGTATGTATTCTCCTGTGTGACCTTGGCTGACCTGATCAGTGGTGCCGGGCACACATGCCCTGACAGCCTGGAGAGTGAAGTTCAAGCTGTTCTCTGTATCTCCATGTCATTTCCCCCCGTGGGACAAAGGCATATCAAATCAAAATTCTCGAATAAAAAGTGTACTCTTTTTCGGTGGCCTATAAACTGTGACACATAAAATCTGAGGAATATTTAAAACAGAGGCAGTATATTCAAAAGTGGTAAAATTATCAAATAAAACGGGTTTGGCAGAAAGGGTTGATGAACTTATGAAAGCAGTTCCACTTCCCCTCTGACTACTCCTCGTTGAATAAGAAAAGTAAAAATTTGGTGAGGAGGCCTCTGTAAGAATAGCAGGGGCATCTGTACTCAGCCACGTCTCTGTTAAAAATAAACAATGAAGATAATGATCTAAAATTAAGTCATTTAATAGAAAAGTTTTATTCAGCAGAGAGCAAACATTCTCAACATTCAACAATCTGTCGTCCGCTGATAAGACCCTCTGTCCCAGTGACGCTCACTCAGATGCATCACGTAGCACAATCACCCCTCTCCTCTCTTTTTTGTGAGAATGTCTGTGGCGATGCTTACCCCCCCCACACACACACACACACACTCCCGCACCTTATGTTGTAGAGGGAAAATGGAGCGAGATGGACAGGGAAATAGGAAAGGTGGAGCAGAGAGGGACAGAAGCAAAAAGAAAAAAGCACTAGCCACAGACGCAGCAAAGTGTTTGTTACACCCCAGGCTCGAAATGGGCTGCAACAAAGGTAAGCTCAAAAGGTCAAAAAAACAGTGAGCAAACTAAGGATGCACGTGAAGAGAAAAGTTTCATGGAATTTATTAAAAACACAATTTAAATAGGGGATTACAAATTAAACCGAGAACGCGCGCTCCCCCCTCTATGCGTCAGTCCTGATCTTTTTAGGCCTCCGACTGATCAGTCGAGCAGGCTGGCTCAATCAGCTGATTCCCATCAGCTGACAGCAATTTTCTAATGTGGGACAGCTCCTGGAAAATAAAACACAGCAGACACACAAAACAAAAGAGTATGGCTTCAGGGCCGTAACAGGGCTTTAAATTAAAGGCATTACATACGACTTTGCTCCGAATGACAAGCTCAATGGCTTTTTGTCTTTTGATTAGTGCGCATACGTTGTAGCCCCTCCTCCCTCCGTCTTCCCCCTGCTTCCTCAACGGAAGAAACGCCTTCGTGAATCGGGAATTGCGTAATTGTGTTTACTATCGGCATTGCTGGAGTTTTTTGTGGAACTACTAAAAGTTTGTTTCTTCAAACATCTTGGAGTCATCAATGGTAAAAGGCTGTTTATTGTTACTCAGTACAAGTGCTGCTAGTGCTGAAATGCTAGCTATCATGGATCTGGCAGCCAATCACATCAAGCAACTGATTCCCTCAGCCAATCACAGCAGTGCATTGATCACACATGACTTCAGGACGATCAAACTTTAACAGGGAGAATATTTGGAAGTGCCACCATGCACTGATATAAATGCTGTTTTTGTGGTTGAACCTTGATGGTGAGTGCATTCAAGAAACATTGGAACTCTATGATGAGTTCAATAATAGAATAATACATAATAGAATAACAGAATAATACTATAAGACAAACACCTCAGGTCATTGGCAGTCGGCATGTAACCTTTATTCTGAATACTAAATACTGCCTGCTTTTTTTTTACACAAAAGTACTAAAAGCAACAAAACCAAACAAAAATAAAAAATATAATATCTATTAGGTCAATATATACCACTGAATCACAACAGATGTCATCTCAAGCACTTGAGAACTACAAGTAATTATCGACCAATAAGTTTAGTTCCGGTGATGTCAAAAATATTAGAAAAAATTGTTTCAGAGCAGTTAATCCTATATTTAAAAAAATATCAGTAAATACACCCCCAGCAGTATCGTTTCAGACAGAAGCATTCTACAGAGTCAGTCATCTGTGCATTACTGGAAAATATTGTGCAGTCGCTTGATAAAGGAAACACGGTGGGTACAGTATTCCTGGACTTAAAGAGGGCATTTGATACTATAAATCATAGCCGCCTTATCTCAAAACTAAAATCCTTTAGTATGTCACATCAGGGATTATTGTGGTTTGAGTCATACAGTGGGGCAAAAAAGTATTTAGTCAGCCACCAATTGTGTAAGTTCTCCCACTTAAAAAGATCAGAGAGGCCTGTAATTTTCATCATAGGTATACCTCAACTATGAGAGACAAAATGAGGAAAAGAAATCCAGAAAATCACATTGTCTGATTTTTAAAGAATTTATTTGCAAATTATGGTGGAAAATAAGTATTTGGTCACCTACAAACAAGTAAGATTTCTGGCTTTCACAGACCTGTAACTTCTTTAAGAGGCTCCTCGGTCCTCCACTCGTTACCTGTATTAATGGCACCTGTGTGAACTCGTTATCAGTATAAAAGACACCTGTCCACAACCTCAAACAGTCACGCTCCAAACTCCACTATGGCCAAGACCAAAGAGCTGTCAAAGGACACCAGAAACAAAATTGTAGACCTTCACCAGGCTGGGAAGACTGAATCTGCAATAGGTAAGCAGCTTGGTGTGAAGAAATCCACTGTGGGAGCAATTATTAGAAAATGGAAGACATACAAGACCACTGATAATCTCCCTCGATCTGGGGCTCCACGCAAGATCTCACCCCGTGGGGTCAAAATGATCACAAGAACGGTGAGCAAAAATCCCAGAACCACACGGAGGGACCTAGTGAATGACCTGCAGAGAGCTGGGACCAAAGTAACAAAGGCTACCATCAGTAACACACTACGCCGCCAGGGACTCAAATCCTGCAGTGCCAGACGTGTCCCCCTGCTGAAGCCAGGACACGTCCAGGCCCGTCTGCGGTTTGCTAGAGAGCATTTGGATGATCCAGAAGAGGATTGGGAGAACATCATATGGTCAGATGAAACCAAAATAGAACTTTTTGGTAGAAACTCAACTTGTCGTGTTTGGAGGGGAAAGAATGCTGAGTTGGATCCAAAGAACACCATACCTACTGTAAAGCATGGGGGTGGAAACATCATGCTTTGGGGCTGTTTTTCTGCAAGGGGACCAGGACGTCTGAGCCGTGTAAAGGAAAGAATGAATGGGGCCATGTATCGTAAGATTTTGAGTGAAAACCTCCTTCCATCAGCAAGGGCATTGAAAATGAGACGTGGCTGGGTCTTTCAGCATGACAATGATCCCAAACACACCGCCCGGGCAACAAAGGAGTGGCTTCGTAAGAAGCATTTCAAGGTCCTGGAGTGGCCTAGCCAGTCTCCAGATCTCAACCCCATAGAAAATCTCTGGAGGGAGTTGAAAGTCCGTGTTGCCCAGCGTCAGCCCCAAAACATCACTGCTCTAGAGGAGATCTGCATGGAGGAATGGGCCAAAATACCAGCAACAGTGTGTGAAAACCTTGTGAAGACTTACAGAAAACGTTTGACCTCTGTCATTGCCAACAAAGGCTATATAACAAAGTATTGAGATTAACTTTTGTTATTGACCAAATACTTATTTTCCACCATAATTTGCAAATAAATTCTTTAAAAATCAGACAATGTGATTTTCTGGATTTTTTTTTCCTCATTTTGTCTCTCATAGTTGAGGTATACCTATGATGAAAATTACAGGCCTCTCTGATCTTTTTAAGTGGGAGAACTTACACAATTGGTGGCTGACTAAATACTTTTTTGCCCCACTGTATGCTGATGATACTGTTGTATATGTGTCTGGCAAGACCTCTGCGGTTATCGGTAGTGCACTGACAAAAAGCCTTGAGAAAGTATCAAATTGGTGTTTTTCAATAAAAGTAAACCAGATAACAAATAACCTTAACATTAAAACGAATGATGAAAACATCGAACATGTACAACAAGAAAAATATCTGGGTATTATTTTAGATTCATATTTACATTTTAAAAGTCATATCAAGAGCATCTCGAGAAAATTGAAGGCTAGTATGAATTGTTTCCAAATGATCAGGAGTGGTTTAAAATTTGAGTGTGCTCATGTGTTTCTGGATACTATGATCTTGTCCCACCTGTCGTACTGCACTACTGTCTGGTCCCAGACTAGCCAATCCATCCTTAAGCCTACAGAAAGGCTTTATAATTGTGCCCTAAAAAGTTTAGTTAAAAAGCCCATTCAATTTCACACTGTCACATTTTAAATAAATATAAAATTTTAAACTTTAGTAATTTTGTTAATTTTAAATATATACAGTTGGTTTTTAAATGTTTGCTTGGATTTGCACCTCAGCCTCTTAGTAAATTTGTAAACAGGTTAGAAACTAGATCAACAAGAGCTGCTACTCATTATAACTGTAAAGTTCCATTCTGTAAAACATCATTTGCTCAAAATGTTTTTTCTGTGAAAGGAGCTAATCTATGGAACTGTCTTCCTACACATATAAAATCTATAACGAAATTGTCAATTTTCAAAAAATAAATGAAATCCTGGCTTCTGGAGCAGCAACAATGTGACCATACCATATGAAATGCATATTGTGTGTGTGTTAATTTATATTGACTGTTATTAGTGTTTTTTATCTGTTAAAAGCCCTCCTAAGGGCCGGGTGTTGCGAATTAGCTGTGGATATAAACACAGGGATACAGGTATCAGATTGTTTTATAATGGTCTATGTTCTTTGTATCTGTCCCTATTCAAATAAACTTTTAAAAGAAAAAAAACAAGAAAAGTCATTTTAATTAAATCATACAAACATTCCAATCAATTTAAACATTTTATGTTTAAGAGTTCCATTCTCTCAATAGTAAACTTCAGACAAAATAAAAATATTCCTTTAATTTTTTTTGCTATCTTTCCTTGATCTTTTAAAGGCTGCTCTTTTGTGTTCTATGGGGTTTTTATTTTGACCTTATTCTAAGCATGCTGGTTTTATTTATTTTACACCAAAAGACTGATGATGTCATCACTCTAATGTGATAAAGTTTTTTTTTTTAACCGTTCTGAGTAGAGACATGGCTGGAGTCTCTTTGAAAACAAAACACTCTGAAGTTTCCTCATAACAGTAAGAATATGTTAGTGCTATTGTTACCAAGTAATATGATTTTAAAAACACTAAAAAAGTCAGTCACACAAATACATCTCCATTCAGACTGTAGCTGGATTCATGCTTACGCAAAGGCAAATGTGCTCCCACATGGCGGCATACTGACGGAGCCAGTTTCTGTTCATACCCGACCCTGTTGCAAAGAAATTCTCCGCCTGGACAGCAGGAGGCGCGTTCCTTACTTTTCCGTCTGTGTCTTCCGGTGCTTATGTGAATCCAACCACGAAAGAAACTAATAAAAAGCAGGGACTTTATGGCCACCGGCATCACCACTGCTGCCCTTCAGACTTTTTTTAATATGGACAAATTTGTCCCTCATTTTCCTCCATCGCTTTGTGCACTCCCCAACCTCCCCAACTCCAAGGTTCCAGCGATCCTTCCAGTAGTTGAAGCTGAGTTGTGCATCCCTGTACTCTTTCAGAGAGGAGTTGTACAAATGATTGTTCTTCCTCACTTCTTCTGCGAGACGTTCTTCAATCTGCTCCATGTCTTCACAACACAACACAACACTTGCGTTGTTTACAATTTTAAAGGGAAGTCACATCGTGCTGGAAATGATGTTGGGTTGTTTGGCTGACCAATCACAGACGTGTGTCATCCGACGCAGCCGTCAGAAATCTAGAAAATAAAGCGTGACTCCAACCGACCATCCGAGGCAGTTTGAGAGCCCATACAACGTCGCATCATGGTGGTGTGTGCCTCCGACACATGGGAGCTGCATTAGTATGAATCCAGCTTGAGGCTGCAAAGATTTCAGTCGGAGAAAATGAGTTTTGCACACTTGAGGCTCTGAGAGAAAAGAAAGATGGAAAGGAAAACTGACAAAAAAGATAGAAATAAACAAAACAAGACTGACAGAAACTCTAATTTTCACTGGAAGAACCAAGTAGCACTGTTCTATTTGAGGCATGTTGGCAATGGTTGTAAAAGGAGAAGAGATTTTCCGTTAAAATCCACTTCCTTTTCTTTATCTCTCTCACACACAGAGGTACATTCATGTTGCCATCTGTTCTTCCCAGAGGAGCAATAAGCCCAAGAGTCCTTCAAAAGATGCACATTATAGTAATACATCTCTATATTTTGTGGACGTGCTTTGTAGGGAAGTTCTGTTCATCTGGGAAGCGTCTGACAGGCCAGGGCTGTTCAGCTGTATATAAAAAACTCAATTTGACCTAGATAGGTGCAGCAGTCTGTTTGTCTATGTGTGGGGTGTGTCTGTTCAGTGGTTATAGTCCATTTTGAAATGATAGATTAACTTTTGGACATTGCCCATCATGATGTACGAGAGTCCTCCCATAGGTTATCTGACTATCCAGGCCTCATTTTGTTTCTGATTTACAGTATTTTTTGCTTGCATTTCCGTTGCATGTTAAATTCTGGTTGGAATGTATCTGACATATATTTGTACTGCAGTGATTCAATTGCTACCTGAAACATAACATTACAGCTCTAGTTGTGTGATGGGGCGGCTGTGGCTCAGTGGTTAGAGCGGTCGTCCTCCAATTTGAAGGTTGGTGGATCGATCCTGGCTTCCACCGCCACATGTCGAAGTGTCCTTGGGCAAGACACTGAACCCCATGTTGCCCCCCGATCTGCGTATTGGGTTGTGTGAGTGTTAGCCCCTACCCTCTCCCCCTGGTTTACATATCGGGTTGTGTGAATGGGTGAATGTAAAACCTTGTAGTGTGAAAGCGCTTTGAGTGGTCTGAATGACTAGAAAAGTGCTATACAAATACAGGACATTTACCATTTACCATTTACCATTTGATGTCATTAAAATTCTTCTGCTCCAAAAGGTTGCTCATTTCACTCTGCAGCTCAGCATGTTCTCCATGTGTAATGTTTATTTAATGGTCCAACATAAATGCATTGTTTTTGAAAGGAAGATGAAAAAAAATGTCAAGAGTGGGTTATATAGAATCAGCAGCAGTTTTATTTTCTTTCTCTGAATTTCCCAAAGCTAGTAATTTCTCAGCATAGAAATACACAAAATGAGGTTGGAAAAGATAATGAAAGAGCTACTTAAAACTATCAAACAGCTGACTGTCAGCCAATAAATACTTTCTTTTTTGTTTTTGAATATTTTCTTATGTTCATTAGTGTGTTATTTCTTTTGTGACAGATTATTCCCCAAAATGTTGCTAAGTGATCTTTTGTTATGTGAAAGCAAATACATTCTACCCTGAATCCTGCATTAATACTATGGAAACCAATATATGTGTTTTTCCATCAAAATTAACAGCTACTTGTTTGATTTTTCATACCTGTGCCCATTGATGAGCAGAATCATCAGAGGACAGAGAGACAGACAGTCTCTTTACAGCATCTGGCTCCAGCGCATGTGAGAAGCTCACCCGCCCTTATACGGAATAGCTTCTAACCCAGAGAGAGGAGAAACAGATGAAGACACGGTGCCAAAAGGGCAGCTGCTGTTTAAAAACAATAAGAGCTATCAAAGAAATTCTTGAACTGTAGGTGACAAAAGGCTTTGGAGCTGGTTCATGTAAATTTTCAGCTCTCTACAATATTCTGTTTGGGAGATATGACAATAGGAACATCAAATCAAATATATTTTATGAATTCCAAAGGGAAATTAAATGTTGTTTTAGCTCAGTTCTTCTTTACGGAGCCATTGTAGAGGAATATAGTTGTGGGTAAGAAGGATCTCCTGTAGCGGTCTGTGCTGCAGCAATCTGACGAAGCCTTTGACTGAAGACACTGTTGTTGAGTTACTGTGTTGTGAAGAGGATGATGAGGGTTTTCCCATGATGATTTTCATTTTTGAAACCATCCTCTTTTGGACAATCAACTCAAGAGACTCCAGATCAGTCCCCAGAACATGAAGCAGCCCTCCTTATCAATCTGTTCAACCTCTTCATGTCACTTGCTCTGATGCTTCTCCCCCAACAGGTCCTGCAGATGTGATCACATTCTCCACAACAGACTTCTAAAAGATCTTTAAGATCTTTAGCGCCCACTGGGTGGTACTGTTTGAGATTAAAAAAAAGCCTTAGCGGGGGACAATAATGAGACATGTCGAGACCTTTTGTAGGGATGTGAAGTGCGATCAGTGTGTGTATGCATGCGTACAAGAATCAAGGACACCATCTCTGGGCCAGAGCCAATGTTATGTCTGTCCTCAGTCTGTTGGCATCCAGTGGACAGGGGAAGGAAGGGGCTGTGCACCACAGCACTCACTGCTCCAGGGGATTTTAGTGCATTGGCCTTGAGGCCAGCCGAAACAAAAATAAAAGTGATTTTATCAAAGCCGAAGAATTTCAGCAGCTTCTGTTGTCCATATGGTACACTTTTGTGGAAGGTCCAAAACAGACGAATTTTTGCCAAATTGCTTAGTGATGCCGCCAATAATCAATCAATCACTTCTCCACACCAAGCAGAGACTGCAACTTCTCCAAGGTGGCGTCACTCCTTCCATTTAAATCCAGCAGCGCAGCCAGTTTACAATTCAGCTCCAGCACCCTGTCAGCCAGCTTGCTGTCTCGAACCTGGCATTCCCTGTCCCGTTCGAGACTCACAGCCAGCTGGTCGCGGTACTGCTCAGAGACAGCATCCAGTTTGCGATCCAGATCTCCTAATCTTTTAGTCCAAGTGTTGCCAGTAGCAGCCCATCCAATCCATAACTTTAGAATTTGTTGATACATCAGGTAACCACCCACTCCGATCAGCAGGTACCCAACGATCTGAAATCCAAAAATGTAAACATCTTCCACGTCTTCTACTTCCAGAGCAGACAGGCACCATCTTCCACTCGCCCCAGTAATCCATGGTAAACCCGGCCGGCTGTGTCGATTCCGGGCAAGACTGCTCCCCATTTTTCAGCCTTAAGTTTGAAAAAACTTTGTCCAGTGCACTGAGTGACCCTGAAACCAGATAATTTTCCAGTTCGTAGCAGCCAGTACAGGGAAGCACAGAGACATGCAGACACTAGACAGAAGCAGGAATGGCGGGGGGGGGGGGGGGGGGGGGGGGGGGGGGTGTTAAGATAAGGGAGCAGCTGGGAAATGTGACTGTCCTTGACAAGAGCAAGACCCAAGACAAGAGAATGGTGAAAGTACAGTACCCTGTGGTGCTCCTATGCTGCTGATCACCTGGTCAGACGTACAACTCTTCAGTTTCACATGCTGTGGTCGGTTTGTGAGGTAGTCCTTAATCCAGGTGATTGTGGAGGCCTCCACCTGTGTGTTCTGGAGTTTTTGACACAGTAGCACAGGCTGAATTGTGTTAAAGGCACTGGAGAAGTAAAAAAGCATGATCCTCACAGTGCTGCCTACTTTGTTCAGATGACAGTGGGTTTACTGAAGCAGGTGTATGATGGCGTCATCCACTCCAACTCCACTGCAATAAGCAAGACTTTCATGATGTGGGATGTTAGGGCAACAGGCCTGTAGTCTTTAGGGGCCAATGGGTGGGATGTTTTTGGTACTGGAACGAGACAGGATGTTTTCCATAAAACTGGTACCTTCTCCTGGGTGGGGCTGAGGTTGAAGATACGCTGCAGAATCCCACATATCTGATCTGCACAAGCATTTAGGACTCTGGGGCTTACACCATCTGGACCAGCTGCCATGTTCCTGTTCAGTCTCTCCAGCTGCTTCTTCACCTGACTGCTAGGTCCAGGCAATGGGTACCACCTTCTTCTTATGTTGGATATGGTGGAAAACCAGAAACAGCATTCATGACTGAGATAGAAGGTGAGACAGTTGAGGTGTGACAGGGAAGCTGTGGATAAAGGGATGGTGGGAGGTCTATTTGGCTTGCAGCAGGAGAGGAAGATGTTGGGCTTGTTTCTAAACTGAACCTGTTGAAGAACATGTTCACTTCATTGGCTCTATCCAGACTTCCATTTAGGTGAACCTCCTTCTGTTTAAAACTTGGTGAGAGCCTGGTGTGTTTCATATTCAGCTGGATGCCTCTGTTTCAGGTGTTGGAATGAGCTTGCTTCCTTTGACTGCGATGGGCTTTAGGCAAATGCTGCAGCATAGGGTCTCTTTTGCTGCACAACAAACCGTGTGAAACTAACATTATGGAATCTCTGGGGAGCCAAAAAGTGCCACTACGCAAAACCTTGATTTATTTATTTATTAAATTACCCACAAAAAATTCGAATTAATTAATTTCATTGATTTTTTGCCCAGGCCTACCTCCACATAAAAAAGGGGCACTTCCCACATCATGGTCCTCCTTTCTGTTAAAGAGGCTATTCCATTAAAAATGATTTTTCTGAAGATTCTGTTGAATATTTTAGCTTCACAGGTGTTCTTACCTTAATAGTGGGTGTGAAAACAGGTCAATAACTTATCTTTCAGTTTTTATCTCTTAAACTACGCAGGTGACAATAAAACCCGAGTTCTAACGGCTTAAACAACGCCTAGCATGCTGCTGGCTAAAAGCTGTAGCATGAGACGTATCAAACCAGAAGAGACTACGTGTGTTGTTGCCATGCACAGCGGGGCAGGAAACAGTATGCCTTGCTCTCATAGGCTAGTTTGTTAGCCAGTCTAAGTCCAGCAAATTTGAATAATGAATATTAAAGGTCCTGTATCATGAAGAAATAACTTTTTGGGGCTTTTAACAATGTTGTGATGCTATTTCTTTATTTAAAAGACCTCCAGAGTGGTTTTTGGCTTAATTCGTGCATTCCCGAGTAATCCTCCTGAAACCTGCGCTCTGAGCAGCTGCTTTACTCGCTCATGTAAAACGGCTGAATTGAGCCCCTCTACGTCACAGTGTTGTATCAGGAAGTTCCTGACCAATCCCTGCTGCCCCTGTAGTAGGTGCGAGGGGAGCTGCAAGAGTCCGAAACAATTTGTCAGAGCTCATCACTGCAGATGTCTAACCTACAGCCCAGAGTTCCCACACTTCAACCACCTGCTGCTCTTTATTAGCATGAGCTGCTAATAAAGACTTATCAACTCGACCCTGCTAATCACATATCAGTATGAATCCAGCTTTACAGCTGAGCTCCACGTCACCGCAGACCGTCCCACCACCGGATAAAAGACAGAGTCACTCACCCTGCCAGCATATGTCCCGTTTGCCACGAGCTCCTGTTAGCCCCCATGCTGCTTTATCCGCCTCATTAATCCAGCCTCAGACCTCAGACCTGTCCCGGTCGATCTCTCTCTCTCTGTCCACCTTGTTCTTGGCTGCTGGTCTTGCAGTCAGCGACTACGGTCGCTGCCTCCAGAAACCCGCTCCTCGCCTACGACCTGTCTCACTTCACCCGTCTGATCCCAGTCTTTGTGTCATCTCCCGGATCGCATCCAGTCGCGAGTGGACCGTCCTTCCCTCCAGACACTCCTCACCACCGAGCGTCCTCTGACAAATTAGCACCTCCATTTCGTTGTATTTCATTCTAAAAATTTCTCGTCGAAAATGTGCATTTGGCTGCGAGAGTTACAGAAGTTTATTTAGTGTTTCTAAACAGACCAATCGGACTCAAATTTGGAAGGCGGGGTTTTAGGTAAACCGAGCGTTTTTACTTCCTGGTCACAGAATAACTCAAGAATATAAGTTATATTTCAGGACAAATTAAGTGAATATAACTCAAACAGTAAGGGTTTATCATATATGTGCCGATCCTAGACGTTGAAAACTGTAAAATAGCATGATACAGTCCCTTTAATGAGTTGCTGCCCGAAGCCCGAGGAAGCCAGCCGAATCTTGACGCAGATAGATTGAAAGGATGTTTTTAGATATAAAATGTTTAATTTTACAGATTAATACTTAAGAAATAACCACAAAGTCATGAAATTTGTCTGAAATGGCCTCTTTAAATCCATAAACAATCCCTCATTCTCACATCCAGTTACTCTCCCCAAAAAGTATCTCAAAAAGGCCTTCTTCCACGCATACTGTACATCATCATGCAAATATTTCTTCACAATTTTTACTCTTAAAGCTTTCATTTTTGTTCTCACATCTACTAGATTCAGCCCACCCTCAGAACACTCCGAGATCAGAGTGGTATGAGCTATTTCCACACTCTTTTTATACCACATAAAGCCATTAACTGATATTCTGATTTCTTTGAGCACCAACTCGGGCACATCCAGAAACGACAATACATAGTTCAATTTAGATAACAATAAAACATTCACAATAATTACCTTACCTCTCAAACTCAGATTTCTGGTCTTCCAAAAATTCAGGGACCTCCTGATCCTATTCAGCACCATTGTCCAAGTGACATCTCTTGCCTCCACCGCATCAGCACCAAATGTGACTCCTAATATCTTTATATTGTTATCAACTCTTTCAAACGGCCAGAAGCAAGTGCTCCTCCTTCCTTCTGACAAGTTGCGAGCTCCTAAGGCTCTACCATATACTTCTACTCTACTCATTATCTCATCAGTACTATCCAGACCTTTCACAGTGAATGTGGTATCATCCGTATACGGACTCACCCTACTCCCCGGTACCTGTACACCCATTATCTGTCTACTCTTGCGTATAAGTGCCGCCAGCGGCTCCACCACCAACGAGTAAAGATAGCAGAAAGTAGACATCCCTGCCTCACAGATTTTCCAGGAAGAATGTGTCTGTTAGGAACCCATTCACTTTAACACAGCTTTCCGCTGCCCTATAACGATCAATTAATTTCATTTAATTAGATGTTATTAAAGGAATTTATTTTTTTCACTATATACTACTTATGCACATAGGCGAGCAAGCTATACATGATATTTATGCAAACTAGCAGTAATCCAAATCTGATGCTTCTTCACAAACCATTATCCAATCACAATTTTTTTAATACCATGTAATACTATGTTAAATTTATCATTGTAAATAAGCCATGTTCACACTCACTCACCCTACATTGGATCAACTTTGCAACAGCTGAAGACTTGTCTGCCTCCTTATATTGTTTCTTTGATTTCTTGCTTGTATGTTCTCTCAATGTAAATCGCTTTGGATAAAAGCGTCTGCTAAATGACAGTAGTAGTAGTAGTAGTAGTAGTAGTTGCTGTTTTTTTTTCCGGCAGCTCTGCCTCTGATTGGCTTGCCTCTGCTTTCCCTTTGAAAATGATTGGAACCACTTTTGGCTTCAGGATACGTTTTGAGTGGACTAAATCCAAAAAATTCCTATAGGAAAGGGCGAGCCACAAAACAATCTTCAGTCAAGTGCTGGCTGCAATCATGTGAACTGGGCATTGGATGCCAATCAGCTCTGGTTCTTTCGACCTGTTTCATCCACTTTCGTTGCAGTTTCTCATCTTTTGGAAAAATGTGCAGACTCACTAGCTACGTTTACATGCGCCAAATTTCCCCAATCTGATTAAAATCTTGGTCGATCGGAATTCCCAAATCCCTGTTTACATGGACACTAACTGAAATGATCTGATCATGCCATGAGTACACATGCACCAAGCACTCAATCAGGTTAAATGAGTTGCGCATGCGCACAGCGAGTTGTCTTTCCGGGGGAAGAAAAAAAGTAAACAAACTCTGTCCTTTCTGCACGTCTTTCCCACCCCATCGTGTGCTCGATCTGACTCACGTTATCCCCAATATGGACCCTCTGCGGGTGATTACCGTTATGTTTGGGTTTTTACTGGTCACATTAACCAAGCTAGCGGCTAAATACATATTGCTACTGCTCCTCCGCCACAGGAGAGGAGAGCAGGATGACAGGATGACTGCACCAGCAGACCACTTCTGTTTACTTCCCGCCATGTTTTCTACTTGGGTCTGCGAAAGCGGAAAGACGTCACGCTGAAGTTGTACGCATGCGCAAAGGGCTCTTTTCACCCTTTCTTTCTGAATGGGTGTATACATGCACGTCTATCCGAATGAAGATCAGACAAAACCAACCCTCTCGATCGGAAGTAAATTTCTTTCTGATCAGGCTGCATCAGATCAAAACATTCTGATTGACATGTTTACATGACGTCTTTTTTATCCGATTGGGCGTTTATTCCGATTAAATGTGCCTATGTAAACGTAGCTACTGTGTCACTGGGATATTTGAAAACAACCCACACATCTTTTTGGCATGTTGAAGGAAATATTTTGCTTTCTAAGATGAAATATATGCTCGCACTGTTTACCTACAGTGGGGCAAAAAAGTATTTAGTCAGCCACCAATTGTGTAAGTTCTCCCACTTAAAAAGATCAGAGAGGCCTGTAATTTTCATCATAGGTATACCTCAACTATGAGAGACAAAATGAGGAAAAAAAATCCAGAAAATCACATTGTCTGATTTTTAAAGAATTTATTTGCAAATTATGGTGGAAAATAAGTATTTGGTCAATAACAAAAGTTAATCTCAATACTTTGTTATATAGCCTTTGTTGGCAATGACAGAGGTCAAACGTTTTCTGTAAGTCTTCACAAGGTTTTCACACACTGTTGCTGGTATTTTGGCCCATTCCTCCATGCAGATCTCCTCTAGAGCAGTGATGTTTTGGGGCTGACGCTGGGCAACACGGACTTTCAACTCCGTCCAGAGATTTTCTATGGGGTTGAGATCTGGAGACTGGCTAGGCCACTCCAGGACCTTGAAATGCTTCTTACGAAGCCACTCCTTCGTTGCCCGGGCGGTGTGTTTGGGATCATTGTCATGCTGAAAGACCCAGCCACGTCTCATTTTCAATGCCCTTGCTGATGGAAGGAGGTTTTCACTCAAAATCTTACGATACATGGCCCCATTCATTCTTTCCTTTACACGGATCAGTCGTCCTGGTCCCCTTGCAGAAAAACAGCCCCAAAGCATGATGTTTCCACCCCCATGCTTTACAGTAGGTATGGTGTTCTTTGGATCCAACTCAGCATTCTTTCCCCTCCAAACACGACAAGTTGAGTTTCTACCAAAAAGTTCTATTTTGGTTTCATCTGACCATATGATGTTCTCCCAATCCTCTTCTGGATCATCCAAATGCTCTCTAGCAAACCACAGACGGGCCTGGACGTGTCCTGGCTTCAGCAGGGGGACACGTCTGGCACTGCAGGATTTGAGTCCCTGGCGGCGTAGTGTGTTACTGATGGTAGCCTTTGTTACTTTGGTCCCAGCTCTCTGCAGGTCATTCACTAGGTCCCTCCGTGTGGTTCTGGGATTTTTGCTCACCGTTCTTGTGATCATTTTGACCCCACGGGGTGAGATCTTGCATGGAGCCCCAGATCGAGGGAGATTATCAGTGGTCTTGTATGTCTTCCATTTTCTAATAATTGCTCCCACAGTTGATTTCTTCACACCAAGCTGCTTACCTATTGCAGATTCAGTCTTTCCAGCCTGGTGAAGGTCTACAATTTTGTTTCTGGTGTCCTTTGACAGCTCTTTGGTCTTGGCCATAGTGGAGTTTGGAGCGTGACTGTTTGAGGTTGTGGACAGGTGTCTTTTATACTGATAACGAGTTCACACAGGTGCCATTAATACAGGTAACGAGTGGAGGACCGAGGAGCCTCTTAAAGAAGTTACAGGTCTGTGAAAGCCAGAAATCTTACTTGTTTGTAGGTGACCAAATACTTATTTTCCACCATAATTTGCAAATAAATTCTTTAAAAATCAGACAATGTGATTTTCTGGATTTTTTTTCCTCATTTTGTCTCTCATAGTTGAGGTATACCTATGATGAAAATTACAGGCCTCTCTGATCTTTTTAAGTGGGAGAACTTACACAATTGGTGGCTGACTAAATACTTTTTTGCCCCACTGTATATCAAACAAGCTTCCTTTACCTGCATGACTTCATATCCTTTGACCCGATGAATGGGGTCAAGCTCAGAGGTATCAATTACAAAATCTCATATGGGTGACAAAACATCTAAATCCTTGTGCAAGATCAATTTTATTTTTAAAAAGTACCAATATAACTTGAAAAAGGTTAATTTGTTGTTTAGTAATGTTTAAAAACACTTTGGCATGTCAGAGACACTTTAAAAAGGTTTCATATGCCTTATTAACATTGTGTTTATTATGTACCTTTTCCTGATTTAGCAACAGTAAATCATTCTTTAATGTGTTTATGTTCTCTTCAGTCCTTATTTGCCTGTGCAATATTTTTTCCTCTGGCAGATTCATCAGATAGTGTAATTATATACTGTAAAACTGGTAGGTGGTCACTGATATCATTAACTAATAGTCCCCTCATTGTATAGTTTTCGGCCTGCCCATGCCGCACATTGTGTTTATACATTTGTTGGTCGTTTTATGCTTATTTGGATTAAGTAAATCAATATTTAAGTCATCATAGACAAACACAACTGTCAGGTTAGTTTTTTGAAAACAATTTCTCAGACCATTCCTTAAATGCTTCAATATTGTAGCCTGGTGCTCTATATATGTTTCGGAATAGCGCTACGACTGTTGGCAGCTTGTTGGAGTAGCTCTGTGACTTAGTTAGCATTTGCTAGTATTTTTTTGTTCTTTTTGAGTATTTCTTGCTAGTTTTTTCTTTTGGAAATATTTTTTAAATACTTTTCTTCTAATTTGGGTGCTGTGCTGATTGAGTAAGTAAGAGCAGCTAACTGACATTTCTGAGGCTGAAATAATCCTCAAATTGAAACTCTGGATCCCTGATGAGCTCAGAGAAGAATACCTGGATGCAGAGCAGGGCAAAGTGAAGAGAGAGAAAGAAACCTTCACTTCCATCAGTCATCTTGACAAATGTGAGATCTCTTCGCTAACAAAATGAAGGAACTTGAAACTCTGTTGAAGACCCAGCCAGAGTATCGGGAATGCAGCATCATGTGTTTTACTGAGACAAAAGGAGCATATCCCGGACTCCAGTGTGTCTCTGCCTGGGTTTCAAACAATACGGGCAGACAGAGATTTGAAGAGGAGTTTGTCAGCTGATCACATCTGCAGTCACCTGTTGGGGAAGCAGCATCAGAGCAATTGACATGAAGAGGCTGAAAAGATGGAAAAGGAGGACTGATTCTGTCCTGGAGACTGAACTGGAGTCTCTTGAGTTGATTGTCCAAAGGAGGATGAAGAACATGATGGAAAACCCTCATCATCCTCTTCAGAACACAGTAACTCAACAATAGAGTGTCTCAGTCAGAAGATTCTTCATAATCTGCTGCAGCACAGACCGTTACAGGAGATCCTTCCTGTCCACAGCTAGAACCTTCTACAATGGCTCCCTGAAGAAGAACTGAGCTACAACAACACTTAATTTTCCTTCGGGGATTAATAAAGTATTTTTGATTTTGATTTGATTTGATATGCAGCTAAATATTATATTGGCCTTTTATTAGAAGCACAAAAGATCGGTCCCGCCCTGTTTACATTCAGCTAATCAGGGCCACTTCCTATTACAATGGACACAGCCATTGGTTGTTGATTCTGTTTGCCAAAGTTCATGCTTCTTCTGTAACACAATTATTATGGACAAATACTGTTCAGTGGCATGATCAACAGCTGCTTATATGAATTGTTTTTTTACCAACCATTCTAGGGCTGTCGACTCTAATCTCCAGTCTACACTTTGGGAACAGAGCCTTCTCAGCCTGTTTTGGTGCTGAGTGTCAGGGTTTTGGCAAGACCGTCTTCCCTGTCTTGTTTATACAGCTGTGTGATCCCCACTAAGCGGAAAAGCCTTGAAACTCCTTTATTCATTAAAGTTTTCTGCCCCAGCAACTTAATATCAAATGATAATCTTAGTATATATGGTGAAATGTTAGCAAAAACGGCAAAGTATAAGTCTTAATAAAACATTAAAACACAACAGACTCTGAACTGGTTTTACCCCAATAGAGAAAACTTGAATCTTTTTCTGCTTCTGATTTGATCCTTTAAGCTGTTGTTTTACCTGATCTTGACATCTGAATTTGGATATGTTGGTCTGCATTATTTTTTTCTGTGTATGCTTTTAGCAGCTCTTCTTGTTATGTGTTCCTCTGCAGTGATGGCTGGGCAGATAGGTACGATGTGACAGATGGCTTTGTCAAAGAAGCAGCTGGGGGTATTACCATCAAGCTCCAGTCAGCTGACGTGAAATGGTTTGATGATTACTACCTTAAACTTCGCCCTGAAAACAACCACAGGAACCCATGGTTTCCGGAGTTCTGGCAGCATCGTTTTCACTGTCGGCTGAAAGGTCACCCACAAGAGAGCAACAAGTACAACCGCACTTGTGGCAGTAAGTGGAGACACAGAACAATGAATACTCAGTGGATGCTGTAATTAAATGGAATTTGTTTTCATGTCAGAACAGTTATTATTTTGTATTAAATGCTGTTCTTAGTGTAGTGCCGCTAATCATATGATAATACCTGAAAAATGGAGCTCCATTGTGCAGCACTGATATATAGGGAAAGAGAGAAGTACCATCAATTTGGATCAACATAAAAGGAAACAATATCCTTCTGCATTTTGATTGATTGGTTATCATAATGACAGGTTGAATATGCACCTACTGTATGCGGATTGTACTCCTGAATATCTCCTGAATTTGTTATTTTAATTCAGTCTCTTTCTTTCTGTATTATTCATTCTATTCATAGACCAAAAAGTATGTGAGTACTGCATCAAAGAGAGTAATTTCTAATTTATTTTAATGAAATGGAACGTGAAATACAAAAGGACAGGAAACAGTGACAGAGACTGAAAGAAATGAGATACAGAGGTGTGTAGTAACTGATGAGGAAGAGGAAAAGAAAGTAGTCTTTGATGTCCGGGATTTATTCACCAATGTAATTTTCATTCCCTCTAAACATTACCAACCCGTATCTACAGAACGAGAGTCTCTTCGTCAGCAGTACGCACAGGACACCAAAATGGGATTTGTCATCAATGCCATCTACTCAATGGCATATGGTCTGCATAACATGCAGCGTTCTCTCTGCCCGGGCTATCAGGTATGTCCAGGAAAAAGTAGAGGGACACAGAAGTACAATACAAAGAGATAAATGAGGTTGCAACACAGAATGGCAGAACCAGATAACTTCTTATCAATAGGTTCATTATGTCTTCGTTTTTTCTCATTTAGCTATTCAATGTTTCTTTTTTTTCAATCAAGTATAAGAATTTTTTTATTTACCTTTACATGAGGATGACAGCCGAAAACACTGCAGATGACACATGTCAAGAACGTATAAAAAACTTATTCCATTCTGTTTTGTTAGTGGTTGACATCACTGTTTCCTGCCACAAAATTTGAATGTTAAACATTTTTTGCAAACTTTTGTTCACAATGGTTCAGTTTAAAATTAACATGACCTTTAAATTTTTCAAGGGCCTTTGTGATGCCATGCGACCAATAGATGGAGCTACACTGCTAGACTTCCTGATGAAAACTAATTTCACTGGTGTCTCAGGGGAGGGGATCTTATTTGACGAAAATGGCGACTCGCCTGGCAGGTAGTTAGTGTTACTAGTGAGAAACATTAGGCACTTCAGTTTGCTGAACCACATTGTATGCAGAAGGATTATTTATTGATATGTGAGTTCTGCATTCTTTATATTGACAGGTATGAAATCATGAACTTTAAAAAGATGGGGAAAGACTACTATGACTACATAAATGTTGGTAGTTGGGACAACAGTGGCTTGAAGATAGATGATGATGAGATCTGGGCTAGCAAAGATGGCATTATTAAATCAGTCTGCAGTGAACCCTGTGATAAAGGGCAGATTAAGGTAAGATTATAGATTTATATTTAATCTGTGTTATTTTTAATGTCTATGTATGTCAGTATTTAAAGTGTCTATTTTACAGGCTTAACAGTAAAAATACTGTGCTTTATGTAATAAAATTGATTTGATGATAATAATAATGACCATATAACACAGACTGCAAAGATCAAATTTCTGAAATTTGTTAAAAAATGCTTGGAAATTGTTTAGCTTGTTTGTTGTATTTGTTTTCATTGTTTAGCTTATATTGTCACATATATTGTTTAGCTTATATGTATAGCTTATATTCTTATTCTCTGGCTAGTTAATCTTCTGTGATACATCATTGCACTAAAAGGGATTGGATCTTCTCTCCTTAAGCCTCGGTCACAATGGCCCATATGAACGATGAGACCATAAAAATCTCCTGATTCCTGTGAGAACTGGAGTTCATGAACGTTTGTGGAGGCAGTACGGCTGTGGCATCAATCACTTGATGAATACTTGAGAATAGCTGATTTTCAGCTGTGTGCTGGCTGCAGAATTCTTATTGTCTTCATATGGGTGTGCTGGAACCTTCCTTCAGTCTACTGATGACATTATAACTAATTTTTGTTGTAAGATGTGCAAACACCCCATGTGCACCTCATGGCAATTTCAAGTCATCGTTGTGAAGAGCCTCTGGCTGTTAACACATTTTGCTGTTGTTGGGGAAAATAACTGGTGGAGGTCCAGTGTCTCCAAAATTATTTGTGTTGATCACCACATCTGCTAAGAAAATTGTACAAAAGCTTCCAAGTTTCAAGATTACAACAATACAGAGAGACTGCAGGACAAAGTAGATCTACCGGCCATAGCTGCTTTTTTGAGGACCTGGAGAGAAAACAGCCATGCTTGTGTGTGCAAACATCAGCTTTTTGTCACGGTCACCGTTTTTTAACCTTGTGAAAACATGTAGTCCTCTACAATATTAGAAGTAAACTAGAAAAGTTCCTGAAGAAACTTTGAGAGGGTTAGGGTTAGTACTGTATACAAGACTCAGAAACTCTCAGCTAATCAGAAAGCTGCATTTGTTCAATCCTGAGCATGTGTAACAGCTGACAGGTGCTGCAAATGTGACGATGTCAGAGATTATTCCATTGGTTACAATAAGGGTGTGGTTTTTAAAGGATTCTGTTGTCATAGTAACCCAAAATTTTATGTTCACATGATAGTTCACCTCTAGTCAACCCAATCACTTTGATGTTTCACATGTGCACACAGACTCCATAGTGTCAGCTGTGAGCTGACAGGGTCCAATTGATGGCGAATGGCATTGCCATAGTGATACAGTAACAGATATGTAAAAGTCGCTTCAATATGTTATAGAACAATGGCTATTGAGCAGATATAAGCTGGACTGACATCTGTTGGGCATAGCATGTACACACAGTAATCTGTCAAAAAATTGGAGTTTGATTCAATATGGTTGCCAGGGTAACTCAAAAAATAGGTTTCACATGCTTATTCACATCTAGTGATCAAGCCAATTGCTTTGATCTACCACATAGGTCACAAATCATTATGTGTGTCTTATTAGCTCACCAGGTGCTTTTGATGGCAAAGGGCCATAGCAGTACAGTACCTCTACTAAAAAGGGACAATCTAGACAAAACACAGATGATTAACTACAGGCCGATCTCCAATCTTCCGTTCTTGAGTAAAATCATTGAAAAAGCAGTTTATCATCAGCTAAATGACTTTATTTGACAAAACAACTGCTATGATGTCTTCCAGTCAGGTTTTAGACAGCACCACAGCACCGAGACTGCTCTGACCAAAGTTATTAATGATATATGTCTGAACACAGATGGTGGAAAAATGTCGGTGTTGGTTCTACTGGATCTGAGTGCTGCGTTTGATACAGTCGACCACATTATATTACTACAACGACTGGAGAACTGGGTGGGGCTTTCTGGTCCTGTACTAAACTGGTTTAAAACATACTTGGAGAACAGGAAGTATTTTGTGTCAGTAGGTAATTTTACATCTGAGCAGACCAGAATTACTTGTGGAGTTCCCCAGGGTTCCATCCTGGGGCCTCTTCTGTTTAACATCTACATGCTCCCACTGGCCCAGGTCATAAAGAGCAATAATGTTAGTTACCATAGCTACGCCGATGACACACAGCTATATATCACAATGTCACCAGGAGACCGAGGTCCTGCACTGGCTCTCAGTAAATGCGTTGAGGAGATTAATGACTGGATGTGCCTCAACTTCCTTCAGCTGAACAAAAATAAAACTGAGGTGATTGTTTTTGGAGCCAAAGAGAAACGACTGCAGGTCACCACAGAGCTTCAGTCAATACACCTAAAAACCACCAACCAGGCCAGAAATCTGGGTGTAGTGATGGACTCAGACCTAAACTTTGA
>SSNP01000305.1:244984-283607 GCA_006937955.1 Pachypanchax playfairii
TATGAACCTACAAGACTCCTCAGGTCTTCTGGATCTGGTCTTTTATCAGTTCCCAGAGTCAGAACCAGACATGGAGAAGCTGCTTTCAGCTTCTATGCTCCACATTTCTGGAACAAACTCCCAGAAAGCCTCAGATCAGCTGAAACACTCAGTTTATTTAAATCAAGGTTAAAGACCCACCTGTTCTCCGCTGCATTTACATAAAGTTTTATTAGAAAGTCCAAATCCACACGGTTGCTTTTAAGCTGTCCTTTGTTCTAATTCTGTTTATTTAAATCATGTTTTCATTCTTTTACTTATGCTTTTGTTTCATGTAAAGCACTTTGAATTGTCCTGTACATGAATTGTGCTATACAAATAAACTTGCCTTGCCTTGCCTTGCCTTACAGTAACAGATATGTAAAAGTTTATGTTATACATAAATGTCTAGTGACCACAGATAATGTAGAACAACACCTGTAGATAAAAACGTGTTTGAACAGTAATCTCTGGTGAGCAACCTGGTCAGGTTGATGTGTCATATGTGGGATTGTTTCCAACAGATTATACTATAGGGCATCTCGGGTGGTGCTTTTGGCAAGCTGCGTTGCTATGGTAACCTCAAACTTCATGTAGTCCTCACAGTTCACTTTCAATCATTTTGATGTGTCACATGTCGTTAGATGGTAATGCAATTGCATTGACCTCCATTCATTATGGCAGTCTCTAAAGATAAAGGAAACTAACTAGAAAAGGTCCTGAAGAAACTTTGAGAGGAACTACCACTGTGTGCAGGAATCAGAAACCCTTAGCCAATCAGAAAGCTGCATTCATTTAAAACTGAGTGTGTGTTACAGCTGAGCTGTGCTGCAAATTTGATCAAAAATGCTGAAAGAGTAAAAAAATATGGGAGTGTGTAGAGGAAATGTGATGATTTCAGACATTATTCCATAGGGTTATATTAGGGGTGTGGTTTTTCATGGATTCCATTGCCATGGTGAACCACAGTTGGATGTACTCATGATGGTTGACTTCTCCTGGTCAACCTGATGGGTTTCATATATCATATTTGTTCACAGATCCCACAATGTTTGCTGTGAGCTGACTGAGTGTTTGATGGTGAATGGTGTTGCCAAAGTGATACGGCAGCAGATATGTGAAAGTTGCTTCAAGATGTTATAGACAAATGTCTAGCGACCACATAAAGAGTGGAATGACATCAGGTCAAAGCATGTACACACAGTAATCTGTCAAAAAGTGGGAATTTGACTCAAACTTTGCCCATTGCCTTGGGAACCCAAAAATGAATATTCACATGTTGGTTCACTTCTACTGGTCAAGCCAATTGCTTTGATCAATCAATCAATATATCAAAACTTTATTTACAGTGGGGCAAAAAAGTATTTAGTCAGCCACCAATTGTGTAAGTTCTCCCACTTAAAAAGATCAGGGAGGCCTGTAATTTTCATCATAGGTATACCTCAACTATGAGAGACAAAATGAGGAAAAAAAATCCAGAAAATCACATTGTCTGATTTTTAAAGAATTTATTTGCAAATTATGGTGGAAAATAAGTATTTGGTCACCTACAAACAAGTAAGATTTCTGGCTTTCACAGACCTGTAACTTCTTTAAGAGGCTCCTCGGTCCTCCACTCGTTACCTGTATTAATGGCACCTGTGTGAACTCGTTATCAGTATAAAAGACACCTGTCCACAACCTCAAACAGTCACGCTCCAAACTCCACTATGGCCAAGACCAAAGAGCTGTCAAAGGACACCAGAAACAAAATTGTAGACCTTCACCAGGCTGGGAAGACTGAATCTGCAATAGGTAAGCAGCTTGGTGTGAAGAAATCAACTGTGGGAGCAATTATTAGAAAATGGAAGACATACAAGACCACTGATAATCTCCCTCGATCTGGGGCTCCACGCAAGATCTCACCCCGTGGGGTCAAAATGATCACAAGAACGGTGAGCAAAAATCCCAGAACCACACGGAGGGACCTAGTGAATGACCTGCAGAGAGCTGGGACCAAAGTAACAAAGGCTACCATCAGTAACACACTACGCCGCCAGGGACTCAAATCCTGCAGTGCCAGACGTGTCCCCCTGCTGAAGCCAGGACACGTCCAGGCCCGTCTGCGGTTTGCTAGAGAGCATTTGGATGATCCAGAAGAGGATTGGGAGAACATCATATGGTCAGATGAAACCAAAATAGAACTTTTTGGTAGAAACTCAACTTGTCGTGTTTGGAGGGGAAAGAATGCTGAGTTGGATCCAAAGAACACCATACCTACTGTAAAGCATGGGGGTGGAAACATCATGCTTTGGGGCTGTTTTTCTGCAAGGGGACCAGGACGACTGATCCGTGTAAAGGAAAGAATGAATGGGGCCATGTATCGTAAGATTTTGAGTGAAAACCTCCTTCCATCAGCAAGGGCATTGAAAATGAGACGTGGCTGGGTCTTTCAGCATGACAATGATCCCAAACACACCGCCCGGGCAACGAAGGAGTGGCTTCGTAAGAAGCATTTCAAGGTCCTGGAGTGGCCTAGCCAGTCTCCAGATCTCAACCCCATAGAAAATCTCTGGAGGGAGTTGAAAGTCCGTGTTGCCCAGCGTCAGCCCCAAAACATCACTGCTCTAGAGGAGATCTGCATGGAGGAATGGGCCAAAATACCAGCAACAGTGTGTGAAAACCTTGTGAAGACTTACAGAAAACGTTTGACCTCTGTCATTGCCAACAAAGGCTATATAACAAAGTATTGAGATTAACTTTTGTTATTGACCAAATACTTATTTTCCACCATAATTTGCAAATAAATTCTTTAAAAATCAGACAATGTGATTTTCTGGATTTTTTTTACTCATTTTGTCTCTCATAGTTGAGGTATACCTATGATGAAAATTACAGGCCTCTCTGATCTTTTTAAGTGGGAGAACTTACACAATTGGTGGCTGACTAAATACTTTTTTGCCCAACTGTATATAGCACTTAATCATGTACGAAATGCAGCTCAAAGTGCTTTACAAAATAAAATTAAATTAAAAAAGGCCCCACATACCCACATTCCCTCCCATCCCCAGAAATAAATATTATTCTCACAATAAAGCCCCTTCACAACATACATTTCCCCGCACACGCACAAACACACACCCAAAAACATAAGTTAAAAGAGAATAAGATACACTGGGCTGAGGTCAGATGAGCCAAACAAGCTAACCTGACATGAGGTCACAAATCCTACTATGTGCCCTGATTGCTCATCAGGTGTCTTTGATGGCTAATGGCATTGTCATGGGGATACAGTAACAGATTCCGTAATAGCACTACAACTGGTGGCAGCTTGTTGGAGTAGATCTGTGACTTCGCATTTAAAAATATATATTTTTTTAAGTATTTCTTCCTAGTTTTTTCTTCTTGAAATATTTTCTAAATACTTTTCTTCTGATTTTCTTCTGCTGTGCTGGTTGAGTTTTTTGCTTGATTTGTCACTTTTTTGCCACTTGTTATGATGTGTAACCATGACAACAAGAGACTTGTTTTCAAGAAAGAGCAAATAACTGACATTTCTAAGGCTGAAATAATCCTCAAATTGAAACTTCGGATCCCTGGTGAGCTCAAAGAAGAAGACGTGGATGCAGCGCAGGAGCAAAGCGAAGAAAGAGAAAGAGGAAGTTTAAACCTTCACTTCCATCAGTCATATTGACAAATGTGAGATCTCTTTGCTAACAGAAGGGATGAACTTTAAACTCTGTTGAAGACCCAGCCAGAGTATCGGAATGCAGCATCATGTGTTACTGAGACATAGCTAAAGGAACATATCCCGGACTCCAGCGTATTTCTGTCTGGTTTTCAAACAATACGGGCAGACAGAGATTTGAAGAGGAGCGGCAAAAGAAGAGGAGTTTGTCAGCTGATCACATCTGCAGTCACCTGTTGGGGAAGCAGCATCAGAGCAATTGACATGAAGAGGCTGAACAGATGGATAAGGAGGACTGATTCTGTCCTGGAGACTGATCTGGAGTCTCTTGAATTGATTGTCCAAAGGAGGGTGAAGAACATGATGGAAAACCCTCATCATGCTCTTCAGAACACAGTAACTCAACAACACAGTGTCTTCAGTCAGAAGATTCTTCAGATCCAGCGCAGAACGCTACAGGACATCCTTCCTGTCCACCGCTAGAACCCTCTACAATAGCTCCCTGAAGAAGAACTGAGCTACAACAACACTTACTTTCCCTTTGGGGAATAATAAAGTATTTTTAATTGATTGATATATAAAAGTTATTTCAATATGTTATAGACCCATGCCTAGTGACCAGCGATAAGGTGGAACAAGATTATTAGGTCAAAGTGTGTTTACACATTGATCTCTCAAAAATCATCCATTTTAACTCATTCAGTGCCAGCCACTTTCAGATTTCATACCCCCCTCAGTGCCCGAGATATCTAGCATTTTTACTGTTTTTTGAAGGCTCACAGAATATGTTCCCCTATGACTATGTGAAATCTGAAACCACAATCCGAAAAATTAATCTTTCTTCTTTCAGCAGCAAAAAATTTTAAACTCAAATTTTGTTTCTACCGTTTTCCGTCCCTGAGTAATCTGCAGTAGAACAGAGGTAACTTTCACCAAAAACAGCCTTCTCAAACTAAAAAACTGAGAAAAAGAGGTTTTTGTGTTAACAGGTTTTTCAAGCAGATCAGTGACTTTGATGTAAATATTTCATGTTTCAGTGATTCATTCAACATCTCAACTATGTCCTTACTACTATAAAAGTGAAAACACAACAGTAAAAAAGTACTTTTGATAATTTATATCTAAAAAGAGTCATTTATAGACAATTTCAACATTTGAATAAAATATAACAAAAAAAGCAGCAAATGTCTGATTCTAAGAGCAATAAGTGAGACAAGAAATGGGAATTCAATCTGAGACAATACTAAGAAATTACCTAATGGCTGGACTTCCGTTTCCGGTTATGCCAGAGTAAGACGTGCTATCGCTAAGCTCCTGCAGCTACTTGTTAAAATTTCGATTTACAGCAAAGCAGGCAATAAGTTTTTCTCTTAAAGCTTAACAATAAGGTGCACTGCTTCTGGCGTCAAAATATCACGGAAAATGCCACCGAAGAAAGCAAGCGCAACAAAGCTAGCGGGGTCCGGGGATACAGGCCCTAGGGAGACCTCGGAGTCAAACTTCGACTGCCCCATTGAAGAGTCGCACACTGCCGGCAACCAAGAAGTACTAGATGCTATTGGTAAGTTGCGCTCTGAGCTGACAGAGATGAAAACAGACATTTGTAACTCTCTTCGGGGAGAAATTGTTGCCCTAAGAGCTGAGAATACTGCTGCTATCTCCAGCTTGGAAAAGCAGATTGCTAGTCAAAATGAGAAGCTGGAGAATATAGCGGACTCGGCTAATGCTACATCTAACACGGTAGCGGACCTAGAGGGCAAAGTCAAAATTCTGACGACCCAAGTTGAACAACTAACGGAGAAGTGCACGGATCTCGAGGGACGCTCAAAGAGGATGAATATATGAATTGCCGGAGTGAAGGAAGGGAAAGAGAACGGACAACGTGTGAGTGTCTTTGTCGCACAATTGTTGAAAACAACGCTGAATCTGGATGATATCCCGCTGCTAGACCGAGCCCACAGAGCATTACGAGCGCGCTCTGGAGATGATGGCCCCCCGAGACATTTCATTACCAGGGTTCACTACAGTCAGAAAGCTACAAAGCTGCAAAGCTACAGCCAAAAGGAATCAGACGTTTGAGGGCGACCGCATCCAAATATTCCAAGACCTCCCACAGGCAGTGGTAAAACGTCGTGCTGCATTTACCCCAGCTAGAAACCAGCTGCGTGACAAACCAGGAGTGAAATTTGGTTTACTGTATCCTGCTAAGCTGAGAGTGACCCACAACGACAAGGAAATGGTGTTTACAGATGCTGCTGCCGCCCGTCGCTTTGCACTGGAGAATTTTGGACCCTAAATTGGACCTTGATATGTGGACACCAGCCTGAGGATATGACCTACGGACATTTTGCTTTATACTTGAGGACTTGGCATGGTTAAGGTATTTAAGACTCAATCACTTATTTCTATTTTTTATGCTACAGTCCATGGACAAAGGTACACCTGCCTTGCTTATTTATGACTAGACAGCTGTGGGGCCTGTGTTGTCAGGGAGTTCGAGATGAAGCACCTTCTGGAAGCCCTGCTTGGTTTGGAGGCCATGTTCCTGCGTTCAAGTTTTGTTTTGTTTTTGTTGTGGGGGTTTACTCGGGTGGGGGAAGGGAGGATGACTGCACAATTGCATTATGTACATGGAATAACTGGTGATGTTAAGACCAAACCTTAGTGTGAGTGAAAAGAAGGGATGTGTGACTTTCTGTACATGGAATGTTAAAAGTGTAAATGAGCCGACTAAGAGAGGAAAAGTGTTATCTCATCTTAAAATCCTTAAAGCAGATGTCATCTTTTTACAAGAGACACATTTAAAAAACGATTTTCATAATAAACTTAGACGCAGATGGATTGATCAAGTTTTTCACTCAACCTTTTCAGCGAAGGCCAGAGGGGTAGCTATACTGATTAAAAAAGGGGTGCCCTTCAGGCAAACATCTATGATAGCAGACAAGAATGGGAGATATATTCTTGTAACAGGAGAACTGCATGCCAAACCCGGTTATTTTGTTAAACCTATATATGGTCCCAATTGTGATGATTCTGAGTTTTTAGGAAAATTTTTAGTTTAATTCCAGATATACCTGATGACAACTTAATCATTGGGGGGGGGTCTTAAATTTAGTATTAGATCCATATCTAGACAAGTCATCCACACGGAAAATAACTCATTGTAAAGCAAGTGACCTCATCAAAACATTCATGAAAAATTCCAACTTGTGTGATGTATGGCGTGCACTGAACCCAACAGGAAGAGAATACTCCTTCCACTCTCGTGTACATAATGTTTACACAAGGATTGATTACTTTATGCTGGATGCGAGAATACTTCCCAATGTATGCGCTGTAAAATATCATAACATAATCATTTCTGACCATTGTCCAGTTACATTTACACAACAAGTCTGTAATCCAACAAAATAAGAGAGGAATTGGAGCAATATTTAAATTCACAAACTATGCTATTCTTTGTAACAAATGATAAGGATAATGTTTCGCCGTGTTTGCTGTGGGAAACCTATAAGGCATTTATTCGGGGCTGTATAATATCTTTTCAAGCTTTCCAAAATAAACAAAATAAAGATGAACAAGTTCAACTGGAGGGGCAAATACAAAAAATACAGGCAGACAATGCAAGAGTACCTTAATCTGACAAATATAATGCCATCTGTGCATTAAAATATAAGCTTAATCAAATTTTATCATGTAACATTAGTAGAGCTTTCACTTATATGAAACATATATGAAACTTATATGAGGAATACTTTAAGTTTGGAGACAAACCACAAAGGCTTTTAGCAAGACAGCTAAAGCAATTGGAAAGTGAAAGGACAATTCATAAAATTCAATCTGCAGAGGGGGCAATTCTTACTTCTCACAAAGACATAAATAATAACTTTAAACATTTTTATGAATCACTCTATATATCCCGTATGACTGCAAGACCCGACGAACTGCAACACTTTTTAGACAAGTGTGACCTTCCACAGCTTACTCAGAAGGACCACAAATTTCTTAATGGTAGCATAACTTTTGAAGAAATAAACAAAGCTGTTAGTTTGTTAAAAAAGGTAAAAGTCCAGGTCCAGATGGGCTGAGTAACGAGTTTTACAAATGTTTAAAAGCTAAATTGATTGTGTACTTATTTAAAATGTATAACATGGCTTATGAAGATGACACTCTACCACCTACATTAAATGAAGCAATAATTACAGTACTCCCCAAAAAAGGTAAAGAACTGGAACAAGTAACTTTATACAGACCGATATCTTTATTGAACTCAGATCAAAAGATTTTGACAAAAATACTGGCAAGAAGACTAAGTACTGTCATAAGCAAACTAGTGCACTCTGATCAAACAGGCTTCGTTCCTGGTAGATGCTGCTTTCATAATATTAGACGACTATGTAATATCATTTACTCATCCAACATTCGGGAGGACCTAGCAGTGTTGAGCCTAGATGCCGAAAAGGCATTTGACCAGGTCGAATGGCCATACCTTTTCGCTGTCTTAGAAAAGTTTAATTGGGGTAAGAATTTTATTTCGTGGATAAAATTATTGTATAAAAACCCCATGGCCAAAATCCTTACGAATCAGACAGTGTCGACACAGTTTACTCTCTCTAGAGGCACAAGATAGGGATGTGTACTCAGCCCATTGCTGTTTGCACTGGCGCTAGAGCCATTGGCAGAAACGATTCGGAAACATCCACAAATACATGGTTTCAAAACAGTATACACAGCAAATAAAATTTCTTTGTATGCTGATGATATTTTACTGTATATAACACAACCTCAAACCTCCTGTAATTCTCTCTGTTATCAATGAATTTAGTACATTTGCCGGATATAAAATCAACTGGGAGAAGAGTGTTACCTGTTAAGCAGGGAAACCATGACTGGCTTACAACTCTCCCTTTTAAAGTGGCACCTGAAAAAATCACCTATCTCGGAATAATAATAACAAAAAAACACTCCTCGCTCCTTAAAGAAAATTTTAACCCACTAGTAGAGAAATTGAAGAAAAATATTCAGTTTTGGGAGACTCTTCCAATTTCCCTGGTAGGCAGGGTGAATGCAATAAAGATGGTATTTCTCCCTCAATATTTGTACCTGCTTCAAAATTTGCCGATTCTAATAACCAAGTCCTTTTTCAAAAGGTTGGATGCAATTATTATGCCATTTATATGGAACCATAAATCACATAGAATAAAAAAGGAACATTTAACCAAACACAAATCAGTAGGAGGTCTATCATTGCCCAATTTTATGCATTACTATTGGGCAACTAATATCAAAACAGTTTCGCCATTACTTGATGACACAGCTCTACTTCCAAAAGGGCTGCAGATCGAGCAGGAGGACTGCCTTCCTTACTCTATTGGAGCTATACTGCTATCACCTTGGCAAGTACTTTCTATAATAATAACCCTGTAATTCATAATACTATAAAAATTTTAAAACAAATTATAAGGCACTTCAAACTTAAAATACTCTGCATACCTATCTCATCGAATCCGTCCTTTCATCCTTCATGTGTTGATGGAACATCTGGAGAGATTTTGGTTTGTATACCCTAAAAGAGCTATATTTAAATGACACCTTTATGTCATTCTAACAATTACAAGAGAGGTTTGGGCTATCAAACAGTAATTTCTTTAGATACTTTCAAATCCGAAATTATGTATACTCCCATCTTCCCCAGTTTCAATCAGCTAAACTGGACTTGTTAGATAAATGTTTGAGTGACTGTTCAATATACCAACATACTATTTCTATCATTTACAATACATTACAGGAATGTACCAATTCTTCTACAACTCACATCAAGGAAGAGTGGGAAAAAGAGTTTGGTAGCCTTTTAGATGATAATGTGGATGCCTCCATAAATGCACATCACTGCCTGATCCAATATAAAATTGTACATAGACTACATTACTCAAGAGAAAAAATAAGTAAAATTTATCCAGAAAGCTCACCATTGTGTGAAAAATGTGTTACTCTCTTACACAGCTATGCACTTTGCAATAAGCTCCAACAATTCTGTCTTGGTTTTCCGTCCATTGGACGAAGAGGTGTGTATATACCCTTTTTATAATTTTATGTACTTTTTTTTTTAATGTGTGTATATATAAAAAAAAAAACTAAAACAAAGCAGCATATGTCAGAATACTTGTACATGTGAACTATTACTAATATTTACTGCTTTTAATAAAAATATTTGAAACAGAAATGACCTAATATCTCATTTAAGTCTCCAATGAGCAATAAACTAGCTTAATAAAAGACAATATAGAGAAATAGATGAGACATACTTTATCCCAAAATGCAATTTACACACATACCATAATACATAACCAGCCATTGACCAGGGTATGTGCAAGGGTGGGTAGCAATTTTACAAATCAAATAAAAAAAACATTTTCTAGCTTTCCTTGTTTTTTTATAACACAGATAACATACTCCTGATTAACTCATATTTACAGATTTATTTTGTACAGTTTTGGCCTACTATTACTGCTCTGTGTGCATTGAGATGTATTTAACATGGCTGTAATTAATTGCAACTAATGTGATAATTTGACACCCCTAATTAAAATCAAGCAATACAAGAACATTCTCTCCCGCTGCAGGTTTAGATTCCAGATACAATAAAACCTTTAATTCTGTTTGTGGACCACACAGATGAGTGGCCATCATCAAGAAAGAAACCTCAGAGAAGTTCCTCAAAGTTCAAAACAGCAGCTCACAGCATAAAATGAGAACTTCAAACTATTCAGATTGAATTGATGTTATTTGAGGATTTCTGTCTTATGAAACAGCTCTGACCAATAAACTATGCTCCATTGGCTGAAAGCACAAACTAAAATAAATAAATAAAAAAAAACTATGAAAAAAGTACCGTAACGTACCGTCTTCTTCCGCTTATCCGAGGTCCGGTCGCGGGGGCAGCTGTCTAAGCAGGGCAGCCTGGACTTCCCTCTCCCCGGCCACAACTGCCAGCTCATCCGGGGGAATCCCAAGGCATTCCCTGGCCAGCCGGGAGACGTAGTCCCTCCAGCGTGTCCTGGGTCTTCCCCGGGGCCTCCGTCCCGTGGTACGTGCCCGGAACACCTCACCTGGGAGGCGTCCAGGAGGCATTCTGACCAGATGCCCGAGCCACCTCATCTGGCTCCTCTCGATGCGGAGGAGCAGCGGTTCTACTTTGAGCCCCTCCCGGATGACCGAGCTTCTCACCCTATCTCTAAGGGAGAGCCCGGCCACCCTGCGGAGAAAACTCATTTCGGCCGCTTGTACCCGCAATCTCATTCTTTCGGTCACTACCCAAAGCTCGTGACCATAGGTGAGGGTAGGAACGTAGATCGACCGGTAAATCGAGAGCTTCGCCTTCTGGCTCAGCTCCTTCGTCACCACGACAGATCGACGCAGGGTCCGCATTACTGCAGACGCCGCACCAATCCGCCTGTCGATCTCACGCTCCATTTTCCCCCCACTCGTGAACAAGACCCCGAGGTGCTTAAACTCCTCCACCTGGGGCAAGACCTCGCCCCCGACCCGGAGAGTGCACTCCACCTTTTTCCGGTTGAGGACCATGGCCTCGGACTTGGAGGTGCTGATTCTTATCCCCGCCGCTTCACACTCAGCCGCGAACCGCCCCAGCAAGAGCTGCAGATCACGGCCCGACAAAGCCAACAGAACCACGTCATCCGCAAAAAGCAGAGACCCAATCCTGCAGTCGCCGAGCCGGATCCCCTCAACACCTCGGCTGCGCTTAGAAATCCTGTCCATAAAGGTAATGAACAGGATCGGAGACAAAGGGCAGCCTTGGCGGAGTCCAACCCTCACCGGAAATGGATCCGACCTACAGTTGGAAATGCGGACCAAGCTCTGACACCGGTCATACAGAGACCGGACTGCCCGTACTAGGGAGTACCCCATACTCCCGGAGCACCCCCCACAGGAGCCCCCGGGGGACACGGTCGAACGCCTTCTCCAGATCCACAAAGCACATGTAGACTGGTTGGGCGAACTCCCATGCCCCCTCCAGGACCCCAAAGAGGGTGTAGAGCTGGTCCATTGTTCCATGGCCAGGACGAAAACCCCATTGCTCCTCCTCAAATGAAAAAATGAAAAAAATGAAAAAGTAAAAACAAAAATAATCTTCAGAATCTTTTTCTCTTGAAGATTTCTGGTTTCCAGTTGACCGGGTGGTTTTCTTCGGTCTAAAAAGAAATGATACAGTTTAAAAATCATCCTGCAGCCTGTAAGTTAGCACAGATATGTAACGAGACACGATAACTCATACCTGTATCATCCTCTTTGTAATCTTTGTCTTGTCGGCCTCTGTGGAGATCAGTCTGTTCTCTGAGTGGTTGAACAAACAGGCGAAGATTCCCGACCCGCTGTCCAGGGAGCCGGGCTGCACGGCCACGTGAATCCGCTAGAAGTTGTAGCCCGTCCTCCAGTCCCACTGTGAGCTGAATGAGAATGTGAATCATTTATAAGCAATACATCAAGAAAAATGTCCAAACATGAGCTCTAGGTGTAGCCCTGCATGTTAGCTTTACACCAAACTTCTTACAAAATTCTGGTCCAGTTTATCTGAAAAGAGTCACAATGATTCAAGTTGGTCCCCACCTGCAACACAAAATACAAATATGTTTTAAAATGCATATGACGTGTTGTCCTAAATTACTATTTAAAATGTTTAAACTTCAAAAGTTTTTGTCAGGTTTGCGAGGTTGTAATGTTGGACCCAGGTGCAGTGAGTGTGGGGGAAAAAAACAATTGAACGTGTAAAGACAACGGAAGGTTTTAATGAGGAAAGTAAAGGCTGACGTGGCAGCAAAAACAACTTACATGAGGGATGAGAAACAGATGGAAAAGTCCAGAGATGAAAAAACAACAAAAGTAATCCATTGAGGAAAAACCATAATCCAGATAGTGTGATCTGAGACTGAGACCGAGGACTATAGCAGACTGAGAGCTAAAGCTAAGATTAGTGCTGAGACAACGGCGGTGGCGGCTTTGGCTCAGTGGTTAGAGCGGTCGTCCTCCAACTTGAAGGTTGGTGGATTGATCCCGGCTTCCACCGCCACATGTCAAAGTGTCCTTGGGCAAGACACTGAACCCCATGATCTGCGTATCGGGTTGTGTGAGTGGGTGTATGTAAAACTTGTAGTGTGAAAGCGCTTTGAGTGGTTTGAATGACTAGAAAAGCGCTATACAAATACAGGACATTTACCATTTATAACAACAGAGAACTGAGAACAAGACCAACGACTGAGGCTAGGAACAAGAACTACGACTAAGAACTCAAACAAACTGACACGGACTAACAACCACAGGAGACTTAAATACAAAACCCTAACTGATTACAAAACTCAAAACATCTGAGGACATGGGGAGAAACAAACACAGGAACTAATCACAGAAACAAGACACACCTGGGAGTGGAAGAGAGGAACACAGGAAATGACACCAGACAGTCAAGGAACCTAAGACACAATGCGGGAGAACAGAAAGTCATAACGTTACAAAAATAAAAGAAAACTCGGAACTACATGACAGTGACAATAACAGCAAACATGAACTCGGACAACTCGGAGGAGAACTGAATAAGAGACAAAGCTAAACTAACATAAGACACAGAGTGATCACAGAGGTAGGGAGAACTCACAGATGACTGGAAAAAAAACACAACTACTGAAAAACCAAAAGCTACAGCATGAAATAAAACAAACAAAACCCCAGACCCTGACAGTTTTATAATCTGGACCTGTGACGTAAGCGAAGGGAGTTATATACTACAAGCAGCCCCAGCCCTGTGTAGCAAATGGCCATGTTATTGAGAGTCAGTGTGGTTATTAGTTTTGATTGTGTTAATTTGTCTTAAAGTAATGAAATTATTATGTTTGTGGAGGCTGTACAAACAGGCTGAAAAGAAGAGATTTCACTTCTGCCTTGGCTACAATAAAAAAACAGTTGTTTGTGGTGCTCACTTCTAACCAGAGGATTCAAAATACTTTTTTCCCCCCTTTCTCAGTATCCTAAACAACTTACCGTAGCGATTTGTTCATCAACCATACAGCTAGCTGAGCTGTACACCAAGCTTGCCACCTCATCTGCTTGTCAGAATACATGTCAACCTGGGACAGGGGCTTTGAAGTGGGACAGCAGTAATTCATCTGAAGTCTGCATTGACCTGCAAACAAAGTACACATTATTTAAATTAAAACAAACATGTAAGAATGAAGTGAAGCTAGAAGTTTTTCAAAATGCACGCTAGTTTAAAACTTTATTTAAAATCTTAACTTGTCAAATGGTACACATAACACGCTAAAAACATAAACTGATAGGTTTGACAATATTCTGACCTCACTGACTTCAGACAGACACTTTTTCATGAACTCTCCTACCATTGGGGCATTGTGAACAAGTATGTGTCTTCTGTGAGCAAATGTTCTTCCATTTTGACTTTTACAACCTCTCCAAACACGAAAGAAAAGCTTTCTGCATGGCAGAGGAAGAAATCAACATAAATGACACATAAATTAATTCTAAGGACACAAACAAATAAACGTAGTGCAGATGCTGATTCTGAGACAAAGTGTTTAATAGAAGGCTGATTCCTTATTAAGTGGTTGTGTAAACTTAATGTGGCTCTGCCCTATTGGCATTTATAAATGTGATTATCTATAGTTAAAGATAGCATTTCTCCAAATTCTTTAGTTTGTAATTAACCTGAAGCATGTAAACACACAACAATCCCAAATGACACTTTTTTCCTACATATGCTTCTTTTTCTTATTAATGCTACTTTTTATCCATCTTCAGAAAATTCACTTCAACTTTTGTCATGCTGTACGTCACAAACATTCGAGCGCTTGGAAGGGGCGTTAAGTCGCATTTGAAAAACTTTACAGGAGAGCCAAAACAAAATTTTGACCCCACTTCAATCAACTGTATCTAGTAACCTTCAACCACAACATTGCAACAACATACATACTTATATGAGTAAGTAGTTAAGTAAACATTGGCACTTTATTCCATCCACACAGGAGCATTACTGTTATTTTCTCCAGACACAGAACATTCTGCTCACTTGTTGATCTTGGGCTGCTCATAGATATCTCTATTCTAGATCTTTGATTAGTGAAAGTTAAACAAAAAATGCTTTATCATCATTTGCAGGTCAGAATAGAGAGTATCTGAGTGACAGTGATCGTTTATATGATCAAAATCTGATAAATTATTTATTTATTTATTCACAAATTCATCATGGATGAGTCATTGTTTATTTACCATTAACCTTCTTAACATTAAATTTGAGGCTGGATTTTTAAGCTACATCATGTTTCTCTCAGATGGCCCTGAACACTATTCATGAGAAGCTTTGTCTTATCATCTTATTCACACACAACTTCACAAACAGACAACAGTCTGTGAAGCTGAAGGATTGTTTGAAAATGAAGGTGATCACCAGTGCGCATACAAGAAAATCATATAAACAGGTTAAAGAAACTTATAAAGGACACTGATTATGTTCTGTGGAAGGATCTGGAGTCTTGAGAGATGATTGTCCTAAAATGTTTGAAAGACTTCATAAAAACCATCCTAGAAAATCCTCTTGACAACACAATAACTCAACAGCAGAGTGTCTTCAGTCAGAGGCTTCTTCAGATCCACTGCTACTGGTTATTCTTCTAAATATATTGATATAATATACCTTTCCGCTGTGGCCACATCTTAACACTTAGTGACTTCATTTTTTCTACAGTGTTAGAACATGTAAATGATTGTAATTTGAACCAGTTTAAAGCTTATATTTCAAAGAAGGCCTGAGTATGACTTGAAAGATTAAAAATGGACACTTTTGGTTATGTGTGGGCGGGGCTAAAGTTATGACAAAATATGAGTATACAGTGTTGTTTAGCAAGTCACTGTGATCCTACATATGCATTTTGGTACCAACCTGTAAAATTATCAGGGCGTTGTAACAGCTTTTTTTGCTTGGCTTAAAGGCAAAGTTTAAAGTGAAGCCACGCCCACAATTCTTAAAATAGAATAAATCCTTTTTAATGACGTAATCCCACATGCCTTAAGACTCAACTGACCAGGTTTGATGGTGATCTATGAAAATATGTTGGAGTAGATGGTTCAAATCCGACAGGTGTGAAATGTCCAAAAATAAACAGTTTTTTCAAGATGTCCGAATTCCTGTGATAGACATGGGTCCAAGAGACTTTTTTGTAGGTCCTGAGAGGATACACGAGCTTACCAAATTTCATGACTGTCAATCAAACCAGTGGGCGAGGCTTGTAATTTTAAGGCAGAAAATCAGGAGAAAGGGGGCGCTGTTGACGCAATTTGCCACACCCTGGAGCTCTAAAATTTTAAACCATGTTAGATCTAGCCATTGGCTGTTTCCTGAGCCTGGTCGTTGTTGATTTTTTGTTATGCCAGAGTATGACCCCAAAGAGTAAAACGTGACGCTTCAGATTCTCAGTGGGCGGAGCTAAAGTTATCCGAAAATTTCAATGCATAGTTTCGTTCAGGACCCCACTGGGATCATCCATGTAAAATTTCATTTGGATCAGAGAAATATTGGTGAAGTAATAAGAGTTTATCTTTTCAGATTTTTTTGGCTTGAAGGCCAAGTTTGAGGTGAAGCCACGCCCAAGCTAAGCCAAATCTGTAAAGTTCTTTGAACTTTTGTTCCCCAATGCCTAAAGAACTTACTGAGCAAGTTTGGTGCAAATCAGTTAAAATCTATAGGAGTTTGTTCAAATGCGAGACATGTTAAAGGGCAAAATGTGCAGTTTTTCCAAGATGACCGACTTCCAGTTGGGTTCCGGATATGGGTCCAAGAGGCTTTTTTGTAGGTCCTGGTGTGATCCATCTGTGTACCAAATTTCAGAATCCTAAGTCAAAGAAGGGGGCGGGGCTATACATTTAAGTGTCCACAAGGGGACGCAAGTCACACCCCCCAACTTTTTTTGCTTAAATGGGTTTAGACCCTGTTCACGATCCCCCTATTAAGTTTTGTAGTGATCGGATCAGAATTGCAAAATTACTAGCAAAATTGGTGACTTTTTTCGACGTCAAACTTTGCCGTGCGATAAAGACCACGCCCTTTGTCATAGCAAATTTCTTTCTTCATGGAAAGTTAGACCAACTTGTTTTCTGCTGTCTGACACAATTTTGAAGTTAATTGGGTCAGAAATGCCAGAGAAACATCCCTAAATGTAAAACGCAACACTTCTGGGTCCCAGTGGGCGGGTCTAAAGTTTTCTTAAAATATAACACTATAGCTTTGACCATGACGCCACTACCATCATCCACAAGCATTTTGGTGAAGATCCTGTCATTTTTGACCAAGTTATTAGCATTTTTCTGTTTTTGTCGAGAAGTAAAACTTTGAGATGAAGCCACGCCCACACCGTAATGATTCTGGAAAGTCTTTTGATAACTTTTGATGCCTCATGCCTTAAGACTGTACTAACCAAATTTGGTGTGGATAAATCAAAAACTGTGGGAGGAGTTTGCTCAAATAGGTGGCTTGAAAATGCCAAAATCACACGTTTTTTCCAAGATGGGCAACTTCCTGTTGAGTTTAGACCACACCCCCAAGTGGCTTTTTTGACTGTAATCCCATCATCTTTCAACACCCCAAATTTTATTGGTGTACATACAACCAGTTGGAAGAGCCCCAGCAATAGGTGGCGCTGTATATGTGGGTGGCTCCGCCCCTTCACGAAACCCAAAATTTCGCAAATGTTTCGATTTTTTTAGGGGGGATAGCCAAAATTTCCTGACTTTTCGGGCATGTTCAGGCCTCCAAAAAGGCAAATCACTTTCCAGAAGATTTAAAATAATAATAATAAACAACACAATTACAATAGGCCTTTGCACCGCCTTCGGTGCTCAGGCCTAATAAACAGTATGATTACAGTAGTCCTTCGCACCGCCTTCGGTGCTCGGGCCTAATAATAAACGGAGCGATTACAACAGGCCTTTGCACCGCCTTCGGTGCTCGGGCCTAATAATAAACGGAGCGATTACAACAGGCCTTAGCACCGCCTTCGGTGCTCGGGCCTAATAATAATAAACAGAGCGATTACAATAGGCCTTCGCACTGCCTTCGGTGCTCGGGCCTAATAGTAAACAGAGCGATTACAATAGGCCTTCGCACCTCCTTTGGTGCTCGGGCCTAATAAACATCACCAGTATTTCTGTTGACTGGTAAGAGAACTAAGGCAAGTATTACTTATGTGCAAAACAATTACATTTTCAGAGTTCTTCAGTCTACAAATAAATTTATAACAAAGATTTCTTAAAACAGCTTGGAGATAACAAATAGGACCATGTTACAGAAAAAAACACTTTACCTTTACGCAGAAACAGCTTTAGTCTTTCCGCAACTTGAAAAACTATTTACAGTCACTGGAAGCTGGCTAATACATTGATGAATCAAATCTTCCCAACAGCTGGGAGTAGCAGATGTCAGTCCGTTTTTGCTCAGACCAGAGCGCACATCCATGAGGCTGGAAAGGAGCTGTAATCCCATGTGATTTCTGGTGTCATCTTTTAGCAGTGTCACTTGGGAAAGTGCTCTCTCGTTGTGTGCATTTGATATTGTATCTGCCCCACTTTGGCATGTTTCCAGCTTCAGCTTCTAACGGAGCGTAGGTGCATCCAAGATCCTCGAATTTTCTAAAAGAAATAAGTCTGTGCGTCTTAAACTAGATGTGTGCACCGATATCCAAAAGAGAACACTACACGTAGCCCAGGTACAGATAAACAAAGGACAAATCACATCAAATCCACAACAAAAGGTGGATTATCTCAGCAAATGGGATAAAATCAGGCCAATGCAGTTGCTTTTGGCCTCCATTAATTATGCATTTGCATTGGCTGCCATTCATTATGGCAGTTCCTAATAAAAAGTAAAGAATCCTCAATCATGGAGCACTGTACACAGGTTGTTTAGAATGTATTCAACCAACATTCCTACATGCAGCATTTGTCTGGTGCATTTGTGAAAAATTTTGAAGCTAACCATTGACTGGTCATGATCTTCCAAAAGGGCCACGGACACTATGTTCTTATAGAGCTGCTGTACGGTTGCATGAAGGCGGCAGAAGGAAATGTTTCAAAAATCATTAGTAGTATGGTTCATTGTGACCAAGGCTTTAACTTGACTAAAGTTAAGGTTGAATATAATCGGGCTTCATGGTGATGCAGTTGGGAGAGCTATTACCTTGCAGCGAGAAGGTCCTGGGTTCGAATCCAGGCTGGGGTCTTCTGCATGTTCTCCCCATGTATGTGTGGGTTTTTTCCGGGGACTCCGGTTTTATCCCACAGTCCAAAAACATGCAAGAGGTTAATTGGTCATTTGAGTTTGTGTGTGAGTGGTTGTTTGTCTGTGTGTGGCCCTGTGATGGACTGGCAACCTATCCAGAGTGTCTCCTGCCTCTCGCCCAAAGACCGCTGGAGATAGGCACCAGCTCCCTGCAACCCTGAACAGGAAGAATAGATTCAGAAAATTGGTGGATGGATGTATAACCAGGGTGGCTGGTTAATAAGAGTTACAATGTCAGCAATTATTAATATTAACTTAAAATAAACACAGAACAATGCACACATATAAAGTTCTTACTCTCTTTCAGGTAATCCGGAAGGGAGAAGTAAGTTGCTGCTGGACATGCACTCCCTGCAAAGAAAACGAGTTTGTTTATGATGAATACACCTGCCGAGCCTGTGAACTAGGCTCCTGGCCTAACCACAAACTTACTGGTCAGTATCAATGTTTACTACTACAGAAGGTTGAGTATGTCTATGATCTCTAGGGCTCTGTTGTGATGGGGTATTAAACCCATAATGGGTATATCATAACAATTGAGTGATTCAAAGGTCTTGAAAAAGCAAGACCACATGAATTGGGTCCCCCCATAAGAATATGGGAACTGGGATACTCTCCTAGAGCCAGACCCGAGGTAGAGATTATTGCTTAGCGGGTGAGCCTTCACTCCTGGGACTGTTCTGGGTCCAGCCCAAGAAAGCTCACCTCCACACAAACACACACCTGCAGAGCAAGCAGTCAAGGTCAAATGTGATTTGAGCTGCATGGCAAGTAGGGCTGGGGTAAAAAGGGTTTGGAATTATAACCCTGTCATATACCATGCACGAGCAGTGAAGCTCTCACACGCGACAATCACACATCTGCGAGAGCAGATCAAACATTCGTGCATGCATTTTCCTTCCACAGGCGCTTTTCTAAGCAGTTGCAAGCCATTTTCTAGTCTTCTAGTCTTTGGCCCATCTAGCAGTATTGTAGCCCGCAAGAAGAACAACAGCTCCCTCACATGCAGGGTCTGTTTGTGAGCATGCACAATGTTCGAGGGGAAATCCCCTCATAAAGATGTCCTCTGCTCGTGCGTAAAACATTTTTAAGGGGGAGTTTTTGGGTGGGGGGTTAAGGGGGTTGTCCTGGGTGTCATGCTAAGTTTCTCTTTGGCGTCCCAAACTCTCCAAGGTACCAAACTTTGCTGTGATCCCAAACCACTGTGACTGTCATCCTACAAACAGTTAGTCAACACATAATTTCACACAGACATCAATTTAATTTCAGCATGCTGGGAAAAAAGACTGTGCCTTTGTTCAACGCTTTTTTGGGTTGATCATGCCTTTTACTTACATCATTCAGGGTGTACATAACAGCAAATCAGAAACAGGCTTCTGTCAAAAGATCATACACTGATTGGCTGAGCTGAGTAATAACGACCTTTAATTCCATCCCCTTTTGCATATTTAATTAGGGATAACTGCTGGTCAGCACATATAAAAAATTCTGATCACAACTGGTTCAGGCTGTTTGTCCTGATGGTGCGTTCACACCGCCCAACGCATCCAGGCAGCAAAACGCTCTAATGGACGAAAGTTGCTGCTTAAATAAAAACACAGCTGCTTGCACAGTTCACATCCGCAAGTCACGTCAGTACATCACAGGCGGGTGGGGGATTTCTCTGTTGCCATAAACATGACGGATCATGTCAAGAGTGGCTTGGATTTATTTAATAAATAAAGCTATACAACGTCGTCGTTGGTAGGGATACAACCCATTGAGGCGATCTCAGTTTCATAGAAATAAAGTATGAAACTGTTTACCTGTAACTCCAATATCCTGCGATATCTTCCTCCAGATAAGGTCCAATCTTTTCCTGTCCTTATAGAAATACGAAGACGGGTCATACAGTTCGCAAAGGTTACAAATAATCAGTTTCTCCTCTATTTTGAAATGAATTGGAATGGCTGTCAGATCTAGCCTTTGATGACGTGATCAGTGAAAAGAGTCGCTGATTGGTTGCTGCCCCATGTCTGCTGCCCCAAAGTTCAATTTTCCCAACTTCAAGCAGCAGCTGCCTTGACAAGACCGTTCAAGCAGCAGCTGAGTGGATGCGCTGACGCGCGCTGTGCCGACCAAGCGTCCAGCTGCGTGGCAGCTCGGCGCAGCTTGACGCACACCTGCTGCTTAGTACCATAGACTTTGCATGTAATCTAGCTGCCTAGATGCACTGGTGGTGTGAACGCACCATGAGTTGCAAAACTAAATATCAATAACAGGAAACAGAAGACAGAAACTGAAGCTGCCTGTTTGCAGGAGCCATCCTGATATTGGACCCTAAGCAATTGTCTTTAAACTCTGTCTCAGCATTGTGAAGGGAACCTTGGCTAGTACCAAGGCTACAAAATAAAATGGGCAGCACACATGGGGGACTTCCAGGTTGAAGATTAGTTTTATATGTTAGGACTAATGAAAGGGATATAACGCCAACAGTAACACTTTATCAAATACACCAAAAGTATTCGCTCACCCATTCAAATGATCAGAATCAGGTGTCCTAATCACTTGGCCTGGCCACAGGTGTATAAAGTCAAGCACTCAGGCATGCAGACTGTGAAGCAAGACATTTGTGAAAGAATGGGCCGCTCTCAGGAGCTCAGTGAATTCCAGCGTGGAACTGTCATAGGATGCCACCTGTGCAACAAATCCAGTCGCTCCTAAATATTCCACAGTCAACTGTCAGCTCTATTATGACAAAATGGAAGCATTTGGGAACAACAGCAACTCAGCCACGAAGTGGTAGGCCACGTAAAGTGACGGAGAGGGGTCAGCGGATGCTGAAGCGCATAATGCAAAGAGGTTGCCGACTTTCTGCACAGTCAATTGCTACAGAGCTACAAACTTCATGTGACCTTCAGATTAGCCCAAGTACAGTACGCAGAGAGCTTCATGGTATGGGTTTCCATGGCCGAGCAGCTGCAGCGAAGCCACACATCACCAAGTGCAATGCAAAGCGTCGGATGCAATGGTGTAAAGCACGCCGCCACTGGCCTCTAGAGCAGTGGAGACGCCTTCTCTGGAGTGATGAATCACACTTTTCTATTTGGCAATCTGATGGACGAGTGTGGGTTTGGAGGTTGCCAGGAGAATGGTACATTTAAGACTGCATTTTGCCGACTGTGAAATTTGGTGGAGGAGGAATTATGGTGTGGGGTTGTTTTTCAGGAGCTGGGCTTGGCCCCTTAGTTTCAGTGAAAGGAACTTTGAATGCTTCAGGATACCAAAGCATTTTGGACAATTCCATGCTCCCAACCTTGTGGGAACAGTTTGGAGCTTCCCTTCCTCTTCCAACATGACTGTGCACCAGTGCACAAAGCAAGGTTCATGACAGAGTCTGGTGTGGATGAACTTGACTGGCCTGCACAAAGTCCTGACCTGAACCCGATAGAACACCTTTGGGATGAATTGGAGTGGAGACTGAGAGCCAGGCCTTCTCGATCAACATCAGTGTGTGACCTCACCAATGCACTTTTGGAAGAATGGTCAAAAATTCCTATAAACACTCTCCTCAACCTTGTGGACACCCTTCCCAGAAGAGTTGAAGCTGTAATACCTGCAAAAGGTGGACCGACATCATATTGAACTCTATGGGTTAGGAATGGGATGGCACTTCAGTTCATAGTATGAGTAAAGGCAGGTGAGAAAATACTTTTGGCAATATAGTGTATGTGCCTATCCCAGATGCTGAAAACATGATACAGGACCTTTAAGTTAAAAAGATGGACATCTGGATTTCATTTCCGGATCTGTTAGCCCTACAATCTTGGATAAGGGGATGAAAATGAACTGGAAGATGGCTGTATGAAAAATGCTTGTACGAGAAAAGATAGAGGGTTGTTAAAAAAATAAATATTCTAAAATGAGAACCTTCTTCTCCAGTGTATTGTTTCAACACATTAACAAGTTTTGCACAAGTTACAGTATAGTGGAATAAGAGAAATGATCACTCAATGTTACCCTCCCTTTCTATTTGAGCCTTTCTCTCTTTCCCTGTCTGTTTTCCTTCTCTCATCCCCATTTTTTTGTAACCAACATGGTGGTGAGGGTTTTAATTGCTTTGCTTCAGGAGAAGCTTTCAATTTTCAATTTGAAAATATTACAGTTTCAGCAAAAATGTATTTCATCTCTGTTGAGTCAGGAATATTGTCTGGAATATTGTCCTGTTGTGCTTTCAGCTTGTCATTATTTATCTTGTTGACGCCTCGTCAAGCATAATGATTAAAACATGAATCAAGCCCTACTGAAAATTCGAATTGAGCATACTTGAAATGAAACATTGTAAAGCTTTTTTTCACTGTGGCAGACAAAAAGTGGACTTCTACTAAATGGAAACACTGTAAAGCCCTGTTCCAACACAATGATCTGAAACTGTTCATCTGAAAGTGTCTGAAAAAGGGAGGGTCTTCTAGTATAATATTTTAAGCTGATTGGAGGACGCACCAGCAAGTGTCTGTCTATCATCATTTGTCTTTAGCCAATCACAGTAAATGAAGCTCTTGCAAATCTAGTCCGGAGAAAGGCACACACATCTTTACCACGAAGAAATGCACAAAGTTCTTACCTTTGCTCATTTTTCAACCAAAACATTGTCTCCAGTTCTCCTAAAATAGATTTAATAGCCACGTTTGTGCGTACATCCACCATCATAGCCATGTTTGTTTTTGTTTACCTGCCTGGGCACTTGCTGATAATCATACCTGAACACCTGCCCAAAAGCACAATGCTTTTTTTGTTTTGTTTTTTACTCCTGCCTCTCTGGCAATAAAGCAGTTGGAGTTGTTGTCCAGATGCATAGAAATGCCTGACAGATTTATTCTCACAAGCTGAGCATGCAGCAATCACTGCAATGTTTCTACTTTTATTCATCGTGATTTTAATTAGATGTTATTTTTGTTTATTACAACTTAATGAATCAGAGGACATGGCAAAGGAAATGAGGGAGAAAAAAGATATAAAAAAGATAAAAATAGATAGAAAGAGAGAAAGTGGGAGGGGGAGAAATCTGCTTCAACACCTGCTGAGAGACAAAAAGAAGAGCAGAGACACCACAGCATTTGTAGCCGTGTTTACATGTGCAAAATGTCTTTAATCTGATCATCGTTCAGATTAGAATTTGACCGTGTACATGGGCCCTGAAAACATCATTCAGATTATGACAAGTGTTCATATGCGCCACATATTTTATTGAGTTAGCTCATTTTGACATGAGCAGTAGGATCCACAACACTGGAAATAGCCGTAGAAGAAGAAGCAGCAAACTTCTATTGTAAACAAGTATGGCTGCGTTTGTTCAAAATAGAGCAGTAGCATCTTCTTCTGAGTGTGTTTTTGTTTTCTCTGGAAACATTTTTACATCTAAACCTCCAGCAGCGCTTTTGTTTCTGAAACTGGCTTGTTTTGTTTCACACCCGCCATGTCTTCATTCAGCATCTGTAAACGTCAACATAAGATGCGTCAACGCAGAACGTAGCAGACATGACCCACATTCGGAAGAAGCGTTTACATGCAGAGCGATCAGATCAACTATCGGCATAACCCACCTGTCTCGATCGGAAAGAAATTTTGATCAGATTGAGTGTAAGTAATGTGAATGGCATGTTGACATGAAGCTTTTTTAAACTGATCAGGCTTTTAATCCGATTAATTGTGTCCATGTAAACACGGCTATTGTAGACACAACCGAATAATGATATTGCTTAACACACAGTATCCCCAGTGGTAGCTGGAGCCCATGTTAGTGAGTGTCTGAGAACACCTGGGTGAACACTTGTGTACATGGACACGCCTGCGACCATAAGGTTTCTCCATAAAATAGTTTGACAGTGTGTGTCAAAAGTCCCAGCCCCGGACCCCAAAGCAGACCACAAGGAAAACCCAGGACCCCCTAAGAGCAGCATAGGCCAGGCAGACCACCACAGGGGCAACCAAAGCCCCTACCGAGACAAGACCATAAGCAACCCCCAGGGCAGTCGCCCCGCAACCAAAGTACAGATACCCAGGGGCTCTCTATTGCCCCCAAAGCACAACACATGATTGGTCCGAACATTTTTTAACAGAGGAAAGTTGGAGCGGCACAAGAAGGATTTTTGTGGGTTTGGAAAACTCCAAATTTCACGAGAATCCATCTTGCAGTGCAAGGGCTACACAGAACAGTAATAATCAGACAAATAAACTACTTAATCTGATTATTTTATGTAAAAATAAAGCCAAAAGGGAAACCAACAGCTGAGCAGACAAAAAATAAGAAGTCACAGAGGAGAGACAAGCTAGAGCAAAGACCAGCTGATAGGGAATGAGGTTAAATATGTATGAAACAATGGAAAGGGTAAAGGGCAGTTTTTGAGACAACAGTAGAGCAAGAAATGAAAAAAAGACTAAGAGAAAAAGTGACTTAAGCTGGATTCATGCTGACACAAAGGCAAATGTGCTCCCACACGGCGGCGTACTGACGTAGCCAGTTTCTGGTCATACTACCCCGACCCTGTTGCAAAGAAATTCTCCACCAGGACAGCAGGAGGCACGTTCCTTACTTTTCCATCTGTGTTTTAAAGAAATTCTCTGCCAGGAATAAAATAAAAAGCAGGGACTTTACGGCCACCAGCATCGCCACTGCTGCCATTCAGACCTCTTTTAATGCGGACAAATTTGTCTTCAAGACTGTCAACACTCGCGCTGTTTACAAAAGGGATCTACATCGTGCCGGAAATCATGTTGGGTTGTCTGGCTGACCAATCACAGACGTGCGTCATCCGACGCAGCCATCGGAAAGTTAGAAAACAAAGCGTGACTCCAACCGACCATCCGAGGCAGTTGGAGAGCCCATACCACGTCGTATCATGGCGGTGTGTGCCTCTGACACGTAGAAACTGCGTTAGTATGAATCCAGCTTTAGAAGTCTCAAGTAGGGTAAAATGAGTCTAAGAAAGACAACAAGAATGATAGAGATGAATGGAAGCTCTAATGAGATAAACCAAGAACCAAAACAAAAGAACATCAAGTCTAGTTTATCTTTTGAAATCTTTATTAGAAAATTTCCCAGTCCAAGTGGAAAATATGCAAAGCTAAAATTGACATAACATAAAATCTGTCAAAAAATAGCTGAGAATTTGTTAATACAAAATTATTGGAAAGGGCATTTGGAAAGATTATTTGCCAACACAAAATTTAAAAGACAATAGTAACAAACACACACTTTTCAAAACTGGAGAAAAACATGTACAACGGCAGTGTGTAGCCTTTCTTTGGCTTTGTGGTTTAAAGCAACGTCAGGGTGCATATCAATTCAACAATGAACAATGCTCTAACAGAGTGAGCCATCTGAATCCACCACTCCTTTTCAGATCTTCAGTTACAGATATTGGGTCATTTTTGAGACTCTGCAGCTTGGGTGACAGTTTAGAGTCATCAAGACCAAGTAAGATTTTCTGTGTGAACTGAAATGTGTTGGTCAGTCCCTTCGGATAATCTAGATGTAAGGCATAGATGAGGCCGAACATTACCAGGAAGGCATCAGGAAGCCTGGAGAGGTTGATAATCACATCACCCTCTAGGATGACAGAGATTCTCACCGGGTCGTACGTAACTGGACTCTCTGCACCATCGGTGATGGTTGTCAGGAGGACAACTTCTGCATCCCTTAGATCTGGCTCATCTGTATCATCCTTAAAAAAATGAAAGAGAGACCATCACATTTTGTACAGGAACTGTACATAAAAAATAGAATAAATATATGAATTGTTTAATTTACAATACTGGAACTTACCACGCATGTCCTAAAAAATTCAGAGATTTCCTCATGTAGATAGACAGGAACATCTTTCTTTCTTTCTTTCTTTCTTTCTTTCTTTCTTTCTTTCTTTCTTTCTTTCTTTCTTTCTTTCTTTCTTTCTTTCTTTCTTCAGATTTCCTAGATTGTTTAATTTTGGTTCAAGTAATACATCTATACATATCTGCATCCTCTATCCTCAGGCTGTGACCCAATACCAGTGGAGTACCTGCGGTGGGGGGACCCCGAACCCATTGCTGCTGTTGTCTTTGCCTGCCTCGGTTTAATGGCCACATTCTTTGTCACTGCAGTCTTCATCCGGTAACAAATCTCTCATCTAAGAAAATAACAAAATAAGGATGTAACTGTGTACTAGAGCAGTTATTTATTTAAAAAAATATTTTTAAAGAGGTGTATAAGTTGATTTTCTTAAGTGGAGCTCTCTGTAGTACAGCAGATTTCACCCAGACTTCTTTGTTTCTGTCAGGATATTTGAATACCCCTAAGTTAAATAACTTTTAATCAACAAAAGAACACCAGTCAGACACAGGAGTATGGTTGCCTTGCAAAGGAGAGTGCTTTTCAGACAGGCTGAAATCAACTCTGCCTAAAACTTCTCATCCTTGCATATTTATTGACAAAGACACACAACATCTGGAGGATACAGAGGGGGAATAAGCTTGGGTCAGGTAATAAAGTCAGAGTGGAATAAACAACCACACCTGTGGATAAACAACAAGAACAAGTCATAAACCAACTAGTGTCTAAGATAAGGACAGAAGTGTTTATACAAGTCAGGGCAAATTTAGATCACTAACTCCTGCAACATGACCTGTGACCTATTCAAAATATCATAAAACCGTAAGATCTCCAACAGTTTCCTTACCAGCAGCTCTCCCTTTATATCATGCGACTTACTCATTTATCCTCCCCCCAAAAAAATAATTTTGTCTTTGCTTTCATAATTGACCTTTCACCGAGCCCCCCCCCCCCCTTACTGTTCCTATATTTGACAAACACGACAGATTATCATGACTGGGAGAGGTATTTCCATGCATGTCAATGACCTTTTTTGGAGCAATACCTTTGCGACATCCTACAACTCAAACCCCCCTTGATCTCATTTCTCTCTCCAGATTAGGTCTGCTGAGTGGCATCCGTCCACTCGTAGCCGGCGAGCACTCCCTGCTGCCAGCACCGCCTCCAAAGCTCACCCCTGTGTACCCTGACATCTAGTTAGTAGTTAGTGGATGTGGGCGCACCGCTTCACCATCTAACCAGGAGTTAATGTTTGTTGAACCTGCTCACACAGTAACGGTTGTGTGATTGGCTGTTCTGGGGGTGGGGTCATAGAAAGGTCAATTGCTTATTTTTCCTGTCTGTACTAGCTGTTTTGAAATCAGGACTGATTCACTGCTGACATGTAACATAAAATAAAATGATAATCTCCTGTGCAAGCATTAAAGCATAGCAGCAAAGATATTGTTAGAAAGTTGAGAAAAGCTAGTCAAAGGTCTAATGTAGAGGCCTGCGCGGGACGGAATTTCCAGTCCCGCTCCCGCCCGCTCCCGCATAGTACAGTCCCGCTCCCGCCCCGCGCCCGCAAAGGACTATGATTTTAAGTCCCCCTCCCGCCCACTCCTGCCGTATTTTGCCCCGCTCCCGCCCGCAATTCCCGCATGATTCAGACGTTCCCGTTATTTCTCACGAAAGTTCTTGTCTTTGGCTTGGGTAATTAAATGCTGAGCTTAGAGCATACCACTGACCGATCATTCACCAAGGGCAGTGGGGAAGGAACGCGTTGCCAACTTGGCAAGTGGCATGCGCAGCTGAGGCGATCCCCAACACACATCTGGAGACAACAGATTATTGAGATGGATGGTCGTGAGGGAGCTGGAGCTGCTGGTTGTCACAGAACCCTCACAGCACAAAAAAACCAAACATTCAATCAGACTCCTGCTCACTCATTGCATCAATTTAGACTCAATCAGCCTGATATTGTGCTTATTATTGTGTTGTTTGGACGGTGGGACGAAGCCGGGAGAGAGTACACATTGTGTGTTTTAGTTTTATTTTTAGTTTGCAGGACTGCAGCTTATCACCGCTCCGCCCGCTCCCGCATTGTGCACTCCTACGCCCGCCCCGCGCCCGCAATGAGCTTTCTCTATTTGTCCCGCGCCGCATTGCTTTGTGTCGGGTCCCGCGGATCCCGCGGGACTCCCGCAGGAGTGCAGGGCTCTAGTCTAATGTAGAATTAAAGAATTGTACACTTAATTGATACAAAATTCCTTGAATCTGTTTGTAAAGTTTTGAGTTTTAGTTGTTGTTGAAAACTACATTTCCCTGCATTGAGTACAAATCTGTCTTGATTCTCTAAACTGAGACCACAAGAGTTTATAACATACTGCTCCAACGCCAACCTCGTTTCAAAAACCAAAACATTACATCTCTTTAACATATTTGTCCTTTTTTGTTTTAAACTGATCAAATACTAATTGACCTTTTAACATGTCTTTACTAATCTATTTTGCTCGTTGTGTGTATGTTAAGTTTTCGAGACACTCCTGTGGTGAAATCTTCCAGTAGAGAGCTGTGTTACATTATACTGGCAGGGATCTGCTTGGGATACCTGTGCACCTTCAGCCTCATAGCCAAACCCCATGTCATCTACTGCTACCTCCAACGACTGGGAATAGGCCTGTCACCTGCTATGAGTTACTCTGCACTAGTCACCAAGGTAAAAACTAGTTTAAATGGAAGATTGTTATGCAACTGCAGTAACATCCTCACTGGAAATTAATCCACTTTTCACTTTATCATAACTGCAAAATGGAAGTGGCTACAGGGTAGAAATATTAAAATAAGATGGCTAAAAATATATGCAGTATATTTGGGTGACTACAGTATATACTAATAATGTTTGGTATCTCACTCCAGACAAACCGCATTGCTCGGATCCTGGCAGGCAGCAAGAAGAAGATCTGTACAAAGAAGCCACGCTTCATGTCCGCCTGTGCTCAGCTCATCATTTCTTTCCTTCTCATACTGCTGCAGCTTGGCATCATAGTTGCTCTTTTCCTTATGGAGCCACCAAATGTGAGTCTTTTGCAAGCAGTTGTGGGACTTTAAATACAGACTGATATAATCAAAAGGTAAAAAACAGAAACACAAAAATAATAGATTGCAAGAGAAAAAAACAAGTTCTATTCATATCAATCAATCAATCAATCAATCAATCAATCAATCAATCAAACTTTGTGTTGCAAATAGCATGAAAAGTGATACACAAATAAAGTGCTTCACATAATAAAAACAGTTAATAAAAACAGACAATCAAACACAAAAACAACAATTCAGACCCCAACTCCCTTTTACCCCCCACCCCCATAAATGCTATTTAGATCTTTAAATTAAAAACTCAACAAATAAACAACTGGCTTGACAACACTGTGAGGAGACCATGTATGTATGGCGTTTATCCAACCCATGCGCTGGTCCACCCAGGACAACGACCGGATGAAACCACAGGAACCAGGTCAGAGCTGGCCGGGGCCAAAAGCACGGCCACAATGCTGCACAGAGGGACCCTGGCCCCCCAATACCAATATTTCCACGGAAGCAACTGTGCAGACTGAGCAGACCAAACCCCCATTGTGGACGACACCTATGAGATGAGGACACACTGGATTAAAAATAAATGATAAAAAACATTGAAAAGGATAAGAGCTAGTAATGATTCATAAAAAAATGTATATTGATAAAACCAAATGAATTATTAAGAGAAAGATAAAAATACATAAAAAAATAATAAAATAAAATAAATAAATAAAACTAAATAGATAGATAGATGAGTAGATATAAATAATTAAAATGAATAATTAAGATGATTAAATCACTTAAAAGCTAAGCTAAAAAGGTATGTCTTGAGCATCTTTTTTAAAAACATGAACAGTCTCTGCAGTCCTGAGATTCTTCAGCAGGCTGTTCCACAGACGAGGACCATAATATTGGAACAAGGCCTCGCCGTAGGTCTTAGTCCTGACTCTAGGAACAACTAAAAGGCCAGTACCAGCGGACCTTAAGTTCTGCAAGGGCTCATCATTTAAAAGCAGTTCAGATAAATAAGAAGGCCCAAGACCATTAAGACATTTATAACTTATAACTTTAAAATCAATCCTGAAACACACAGGGAGCCAATGCAGCAATTTTAAAACTGGTGTAATGTATTCCCGCCATCTGGTCCTCATCAAAACACAAGCCGCTGAGTTCTGCAGAAGTTGTAACTAGAAATAGATTTTTGGGAAGCCCAGAGAGCAGAGCATTACATTAGTCTCTTCTACTGGAAATAAAAGCATGCATCAGAACCTTCGTGCTGGCAAGAGAGAGAAATGGGCAGACACTGGCAATATTTTTTAGATGATAAAATCCTGCTTTTGCTATATTTTTAATGCGTGGAATAAAATTCAGCTCAGAGTCAAAAAGAGCACTCAGGTTTTTCACACACTGAGAAGGTTTAAAATTCTGCAGTTTTGGTGAAATGGTCTATCGCTTGTTTTCAGGACCAATAATTAAAATTTCAGCTTTGCTGTAGTTGTGCTGTAAAAGGTTCTCTGCCATCCAAGTTTTTATCTCTAAAATACAATTTAAAATAGCATTTACATGCTCCAAGTCATCAGGAGGCACAGCGGTGTAAAGCTGTGTGTCATCAGCATAACTATGAAACCTAAGAATCCATAAAATGTCTTTTAAAGTCATGTGGGAGCACATATGTGTCAAGAAACTTTAAAGAATACATAACAGTACATAAAACTCCAATTACCTCTATTTGGCAATTCAGATTATATTTGTTGAATTTTTGTTGAGTTAATCTAACTCCCTTTGCTGTGATGTTGATTATTGAAGTTTGTTAAGAGACCTAACACTGAGTATTAACCACACCAATTTGTAACTCCTTCTAATGTTTCAATATTATATCAGTTAGTTTAAAGCAGGGGTGGGCAACTCCAGGCCTCGAGGGCCACTATCCTGCACATTTTAGATGTTCCCCTGTTTCACCACACCTGATTCAAATCTGCAACCTCTCAGCAAGTCCTATAGAAGCCTGTTAACGACCTGTTCATCTGCAGCAGGTGTGGTGAAACAGGGGAACATCTAAAATGTACAGGATAGTGGCCCTCGAGGCCTGGAGTTGCCCACCCCTGGTTTAAAGGTACAATATGTAAGAATTTACAGTGAAAAAATCACACAATAGTCCAATGTCCTAACAACAACAGATTTTAATCTCAGCCAGCTGGTGTCAGGTTCAGTGTTCTGTGTGCTGTGTTTTCTGTGTCGGGTGAGTCATCTGCTTTCAGTGAAGAGCTGCGCTGGAGCGTGAGGCAGATTAACTACACCTGGTGGAGATCTGAGGAGCAGGGTACTAGAGGCAGACCTTCAGTCAGCGCCTGGTTGTTGACCTTAATGGTAGCTCCCGTGTGCCGTCCTAGATATTTATTCCTAGTGATTTCAAGAATCTTTTTGAGATTTTTGAGAAACGTTTTTTCCTTGGAGAGCTTCATCAGAGACTTTGAACAGACTTTCACTTACCGGAAATCCGAGACAGAGATAAATCATCAACTCCGCCATATTAAACAGGGAAGAAGGTCAGTAGCCGACTTCTCTGTCGATTTCCGTACCCTGGCTGCTGAATCCGGCTGGAACACGCCTGCGCTCAAAGGAGCGTTTTTGGGTGCATTAAATAAGCTGATTCAGGAGCAGCTAATTCATCGAGATGAACCCCAGTCATTAGAGGAGCTCATCACCCTTGCTACCAAGATTGATCATCGGATGACTGGGTTTTATTGGGATGAGCAGCACGCGCACCCTCCGCCTAGTGCGGTTGATAGGACGCCTGAGACTTCTCCACCTGCCAGGAGTGCACCTGTTCATGCTGGAGATGAACCGCTGCAGCTGGGAAACGCACGGTTCTCCCCCACTGAAAGACAGAGACGCATGGAGGCACGTGAGTGTTTATACTGCTGAACAGCAGGACACTTCATCGCCGCTTGCCCCATGCGTTTAAACTGCCCCGGCCATCAGTAACTCCGGGAGGTCTGACGGTTTCAAAAAGAGAAAAAACCTCCTGCTAACGCTCCCTGTGACTCTTCTTTATCTCAGTGACTCTTTTCAGACTCAAGCTCTCGTCGATTCCGGCTGTGAGCAGAACTTTCTGGATGCAGCCGTCACGAAACAACTGAAGCTCCCCGTACAGAGACTGCAGGCTCCAGTCCGAGTTGCCGCCTTGGATGGCCGTTCCCTCACCACCATCACCCACCGGATCTGCGACCCTGAGGTGGTAATTTCAGGTAACCATCATGAGAAGATCTCCTAACATAGACTTATGAAACTCGTTCTGTTTGTCTCAGTGTCTACATTCTGCCCTTGCCAGATCCCCATCGCCTCAGTCACAGGCCGAAGAGGATATACCAGACATCACTCGAGTTCCCAGAGAATATCACGGCTTAAGACAGGTATTTAGCAAATCCAGAGCGGTGTCTCTTCCACCACACAGACCCTATGACTGCGCTATTGAGCTGTTTCCCGGCGCTCCCCTGCTTTCCAGTAGACTCTACAACATCTCGCGACCAGAGCGCGAAAGCATGGAAAGCTACATTAAGGAGTCACTGGAAGCAGGTATCATCTGCCTTTCCACCTCTCCTCTAGGGGCGGGGTTCTTTTTCGTCTCCAAGAAGGATGGGTCATTACGACCTGTATTAATTTCCGAGGACTCAATCAAATCACTGTAATAAATAAATATCCATTACCCTTCTTGGCATCGGCTTTTGAATCTGTGCAGGGAGCAACGATATTCACGAAGCTGGACCTTCGTATCGCCTACCATCTGGTATTGGTGAGCCCAAGAGGTCCGCATCAGACACCTCTGATGCGGACCTCTTGGGCTCACCAATGCCCCCGCTGTTTTCCAAGCCCTTATTAATGATGTTCTGAGAGATTTTTTGAACTCTTTTGTATTTGGTTATCTCGACGATATTCTGATCTTTTTCTTCTTCCGAGGCAGAACACAAGGTCCATGTCCGTCAGGTGCTGCAACGCCTCCTCGAGAACCGTCTATTCGTAAAAGCAGAGAAATGCGAGTTCCATGTCTCCTCTGTCGATTTCTTGGGGTTAATCTTCGAGGACGGACATGTCAAACCTGACCCGATGAAGGTACAGGCAGTGGTGGACTGGCCCACACCATCCACCCGCAAACAACTCCAGAGTTTCTTAGGTTTTGCTAATTTCTACCACAAATTCATCAGGAACTATAGTCAAACTGCTGCTGCCTTAACCTCTCTCACTTCCACCAAGCAACCCCTTCACCTGGACTCCTGAGGCCAACGCTGCGTTCCAGAAACTGAAGGAGAAATTCAGCAGTGCCCCCATCCTCGTTCAGCTAGATCCCTCCAGGCAGTTCACCATGGAGGTGGATGCCTCGGACTCAGGCATGGGCGCCGTGCTGTCCCACCTGGGACAACACGATCAGAGACTTCACCCCTGCGCCTTTTTCTCCCGTCGCCTGTCGCCAGCTGAAAGGGGCTATGACGTGGGAGACCTTCTGGCCATCAAACTGGCGTTCGAGGAGTGGAGACACTGGCTGGAGGGGGCAGCGGATCCTGTGGTGGTCTGGACCGACCACAAAAACCTGACTTACCTCCAGGAAGCCAAACAGCTCAACCCCCGACAATCCAGATGGTCACTCTTCTTCTCCCGGTTTAACTTTATTATTTCTTACAGACCCGGTACCAGAAACGTCAAACCAGACGCCCTCTCACGTCAGTTCTCCGTGGACAATCCCCCCGAGACACGCACTGTTGTTCCCTGAGCTTGTGTCGTCGGAGCAGTCACGGGGGACATCGAAGAGGCAATTAGACGCGCACAACTAACTGATCCTGGACCTGCCACCCAACCGCCTAATCGCAAGTATGTTCCACAAACTACATTCTCGCCTTCTCCACTGGGCTCACACAAACCGGTTTTCAGGTCATCCAGGAGTAGGGAGAATGGTGGGCCTCATACGGAGGTCATTTTGGTGGCCATCCATGTACAAGGACATAAAGGAATACATCCAAGCATGCCAGGTATGTGCGCGCAATAGGACCTCCAACCAACATCCCCACGGGCTGCTTCAACACCTTGAGACCCCCGGCAGACCCTGGTCCCACATCGCCCTGGACTTTGTGACTGGGCTGCTGGTCAGTAATGGGCTCTCAGTGATCTTAACTGTTGTTGACCGTTTTTCCAAAGCCTGTCATCTCATCCCCCTGAAGAGACTTCCATCTGCTCTAGAGACCGCACGCCTTCTAGTGAAGCACGTTTTCCGACTCCATGGGCGCAGACAAACGATCAGACCGAGTGGATGAATCAGGAACTGGAGGCCGCCCTGCACTGCGTGTGCTCAAACGACCCCTCCACCTAGAGTGAACATCTCCCCTGAGAACGCCCATAATACTCACGTCTCCTCTGCTACTAATCTCCTTTTGAAGTCTCTTTAGGATACCAGCCTCCCCTGTTGCCTTCCGAGAATCAACCACCTGCTCACCCTTCCGTTAACTCCCATATCCAGTGGTGTAGGTGCACCTGGGCGCAGACTGTAGCTGCGTTGGAGCGCACTAAGGTACAGAACCATAAGGTGGCTATCCGGCGACGTCTTCCTGCGCCCACCTACACCGTTGGGCAACAGGTATGGCTTTCCACCCGAGACATTCAACTCAAAAATACCATAAGAAACTGGCTCCCCATTACATTGGCCCCTTCGAGATCCTGTCTGTCCCCGGTCCCTCCACAGTTAAGCTCCGCCTGCCCGCTTCCATGCGGGTCCAATCCGTGTTTCATGTGTCCCTTGTCAAATCTGTAGTTTCGAGTCCCTTGTGTCCTCCGTCCACCCCCTCTCTGCCCGTGTAGTTGATGGTCAGCTCGTCTACACAGTCGACCGCCCGCTGGACGTCCATAGACGAGGACAGGGCCGGCAGTTCCTCGTAGCCTGGGAAGGCTACGGCCCGGAGGATCAATCTTGGGTGCCGGCCTCCTTCATTAAAGACCCTCAATTAATCAGGGATTTTGAGGCTTCTCGTGCCTTACCGCCAGGTGGCGGTCGTTAAGGGGGGGGTAATGTCAGGTTCAGTGTTCTGTGTACTGTGTTTTCTGTGTCCGGTGAGTCATCTGCTTTCAGTGAAGAGCTGCGCTGGAGCGTAAGGCAGATTAACTATACCTGGCGGCGATCAGCGCTGATGAAGAGCAGGGTACTATTTAAGCCAGAGGCAGACCTTCAGTCAGCGCCTGGTTGTTGACCTTAATGGTAGCTCCCGTGTGCCGTCCTAGATATTTATTCCTAGTAATTCCGAGAACCTTTTTCAGATTTTTGAGAAACGTTTTTTCCTTGTGTGCAAATAACCCTGTTCTTCCCAGGACTTCGTCACCCTGCTCTTTGTGATCCCGAGTATCCTTCCGTGTCCAGTGTCTGATCTCCCCAAGCCTTGTCTGCCTCCCTCCAGCGTCCTCACCCGACCTGGATTCACCACCTCCCTGCACAGCACCGCACTGGACCTGCCCTCCCTCTGAGATACACCAGCATCCGATCTCCCGTGAGTTATTCACAACCTCTACCTGCAATATCTCCAGTTCATTTCTCCTGGCTCCAGCACTAACTCTCCTCTCCCCTTGCAGTCCCGAGAACCTCCCTGGCGCACCATATCACCGAGCACATTTCACCACTGTATACAATTGTAAATAAACCTGTTCACTTTTGCACCTAAGCTGCTGTCTGTGTCTGAGTCCTGCAATGTGGGTCAACAAGATCTCAGAGCCCGTGACAGCTGGATGGTTGCCAGTTTTTTTCATTTTAAAAATGCTGCCATGGGACATAGTCATTTTTTACAATAGCTATTCTGCGTCCATACTTCCTGGTTCCATAGCAAATCATGTATGAGCCCGAAAGGTTGCCATATCTGGTCAAGATGACTAGAGGCTAAGGTTGAGCTAACAATGTTAGCAGTAAACTGGAAAAAAAGGTAATCAACTCCAAAAGTATCTCAAGCTACTTTTTTCAAAGACCAACAACTCGATGTTAAAGTGAAATGCATTTATCTACTTAGCAAATTACTGTGTATGACTTGTCTTTGTTCATCATCATGATTGTTCTATCGCTATTCTGTCGCTGGGCCATCACTGGTGACCCGGCCAAAAAAATCAGGAAGGGGAGGGGGTGAGTGGACTGTTTTGTTTTTGTACATGCACTGCAGTACTCCGATTTGACCACAAGGTCTAATTCTTAAATATTGTACCTTTAAAGAATTACGTAACTCATGCTTTTTAGCCATTCTTCTTTTACAAATTTGAACTATTGCCACATATTTGTTCCTTTTGTGTGCAGGTGATCCATGACTATCCCAGTATCCGCCAGGTTAACCTAATTTGCAACACCACTAACCTCGGAGTGGTTGCCCCCTTGGGCTACAATGGCCTGCTCATCCTCAGCTGCACCTTTTATGCCTTTAAGGTACTAGCTTGACTTTCCCTGTCTGTTATTGCAAGTTCTCAGTTAACTTTAAATTTGCTGATTTATTTTAACTGCTAATGTAAAATGCACTAAATGTCTGTCAATTTTTATCTTGTCCAACTAATTTGTAATAGTAACACATTATGTAACACAAGCTTTGTGGAATTATAATTTTTCATATGAATTCCACTAAGCACTGTAAGCAACAGTGGCGGCTGGTGAAATATTTTTTGGGTGGGGCTGCATAAATCCAATTAAGTGACGGTCAATAAAACATTTGTAAAGATGAGTTAATGTAAACTCTGTATAAAAATACATTTTCAACTTCAGTTAAATATTAAACAAAGATTTTATCCAAATGTAAAATTCTCACTGTTAGTGTATGCATCATGAAGCAATGTTTTCAGGGGACCTGAAGTGCCAACTTTGAGGAGATTAATTAAAAAGTGAATGAATGGATGGCCTAGTCGAAAAGTTAATCTTTTTCCAAAAAGCAATATTTAAAATTTTTTCCTGTCTGTAGTATTTACAGTATGGTGGATGCATACATGAATATCACAGAGACACACTGAAGTGAAATGATTTCAACACAAGGAAATTTTGCCTTTCTAACATTTTACTAAAACAGTAAATGAGATTTTGTTAGATTTATGCACATTTTAAATTCAATGTTTGAGTACAGTTCTGAACACAGCAGCTGAGGACATCAACACAAACTCAGATAGTTTAGGTTTATTGCCTCGAGCTTTACCTGTCACACTTGCAACTGGCTGAACTTACTGATTAGATTATAACTGCCCGTGTTGTGCCAGTTCATACTTAATAAGAACTAGCCCAAAGTTCAGTTCACACTGATGAAAATGAACTAGTTCATGTTCATAGTTCATTTTTTTGAAAAATGAGCCAAGTTCACATATCTAAAAATGAACTAGTTCACGTTCATTTGTTACATTTTGTTAGTGCTATATAAAACCTCTTCTTAACTATCCATCACAAATCACTGCCACTCCAAAACTAAACAAAATTCTTGAACCAATAAAGAATCAAGAGACTAGAGATAATTATTACATCCAGGAGAAAAATAATGTTCAGATAGAGAATAGATTTTACCCCTGAAATAAAGTGTGATCATAACATGTAGAAAATGGAAAATACAAGGTGCAGTCAAGGTATGTTTAATGAAACCTTTATTTAACCAGCATGAACCAAATTATGCAGGACTTCCAAAAAAAAAAAAAAAAA
>SSNP01000305.1:283617-318394 GCA_006937955.1 Pachypanchax playfairii
ATTCAGGTTCATGGGGAAAAGATCTGTCCACTGAAAAAATCCAGAATATTCTGCTGACGTACGAACTTTCTTGTTAAGTCCCGGTGGGCATAGTTTGCACAAAAACGTTAGGTTTTTTCCGTCTGAGTCTTGCTCTGTTTGTACATAAAACTCTCCCAAGTGCTCTGCAAAACTGGCTTCAGCAATGCCTGTAGCTGAGTCTGGATCGCGGGAACTAGCAGCACTAGCCATGCTGGACCGTCATGGTTGGTTGCCGTAAACAGTGTCGTAAAACCTGACTTTTCAAATGAGCGTTAACGTGAACTGCGTGTGCCACTCATTCTTGCCAAAATGAGCTCCGCTCTCTTTCACGTTCATGGTATGAAAACTGATTCGTTCAGTTCACAGTTCACCGTAAATATGAATGTGTTCATTGAACGAGTTGCAACAATATTCACTAATGGCTGTCTTTCTGCTCTTCTTCTTTCTCAAAGACCCGCAACGTCCCAGCTAACTTCAACGAGGCTAAGTACATTGCTTTTACCATGTACACCACCTGCATTATTTGGTTGGCATTCGTACCCATCTACTTTGGCTCCAACTACAAAATTATCACTATGTGCTTCAGTGTCAGCCTCAGTGCCACTGTGGCTTTGTGCTGCATGTTTGTACCCAAGGTGAGGGTGGAACTAAAACCTTTTTTTATTACTACTTTGTTCTATGAATCTTTCACAGACTTTAAGTGAGTTCTGGTTGGTTTTTTTATGTGTTAAATATGAGTTGATTTTTTGCCTATGGTATTTTTTGCCTTTCCCTATTAGTGCATATAATTTAGTAAACCTCATAACTATTGCAGAATTTTGTTCAAATGTATATATATGTATGTAGTAAAATTAAAGTTCAGCCAGCTGAATCCTTTAAATACTTAAAGTGCAATTAACTCCCAAATCAACTTTTTTTGCTGATAAACTCTATAAATGAGTGTCTAATAGTCCTGCCTACATTTCCTGGTATTATTTTGGATCTTTAGCACATTTTAATACAACTATTCATTTTCTACCAAAAACCGTTAGTGGAGCACTCTCTTTAGATTAAACTTTTACACTGCACTTGAATGAGGCATTGCTATTGGCTCATTCGCGCCTGTTACGCCTGCCGCTAGATGTGTCATTTTAGTGGTTTTTCTGTTGATAATTATACAATGAGGGCGTCTGTCAGAAGATGTAAAATATTGGGAGGAGTACATGTAAATAAGTGGGCGTTCCATGCGCAGTGTGACCTGAAAATGTTTGCGGCTTCTAATTTTGCGCGTACTTTTACTGCCTTTGAAAAGCATGTCTTAAAGGTTGTAAAGAGAATTTTGTTGCAAATTTACTTTAAAATCATTTTATCAACCCGTAGTAGTCTTGTACTTATGGTTTCCAAAATAAAAAGTTAATTTATATTCATAAATCATAGACCTGGTGGGGCCTGAAATAAAGTAGCCAATAGATAGCGAACACGTTTTGTTATTTTAGTAGATCTATTGCAAATCAGGAACATGCCCTTGGCGCAAAAGTTTTGACGCGTACGAAATTTTGCGCACTTCACCTGGAATATTGATAAATCAGACCCTTAGTGTAAACAGCCGTTATCAGAGTTAATTTTAGTGCAGTGCTTGTGATTGTGTGAAAACATGCTTTTTGCAAATTACTGAATGATTTTCTCTTTATGCTTTGAGGTGCAGCGGCCGCATGTAGCTGCACCCAATGAGGCAGAGTCACACGACATTACACAAGCTAATTTAGCAAATTTTGCTTTCCTTTTAATCAACAACTGTATACCAAAGAGACGGGCCTTATTCTATGCCGCAAAGCAGCTGCAGTATAAACCATCGGCTCGAAACAGTAGTACGGCTACTCCCAGCTGCACCTGCTGGCAGAGTCACACGAAATTATTCGAGCTAATCTAAATGTGGCTTACAACAATATACCACTAAGAGAAGAGCCTCATTTTAAGACGCTGCAGGGTGAACTATCAGCTCGAAACGATATGGATCAGAGCTGCTCATCTCGTCCCCAGCTTCCTCTTCTGTCCGTCTCTGCTGGTCACTGGCCAACCGTACAACCGTATTTGTGTCAGTGAGACATGTCAATCACAGTCCAGACCGCCACCACTGGTCCTTCAGGCCATGCCTCTTTTTGATGCATCTTTTAAAACCAGGGCTGTAGACAGGAATGTAATTTAGAGGGGGTTGAGTTGGCCTTTAAGTTTTATGTTTATTTTAGTCCTGCTTTTACATACAATGTCCATAAATTTCTTCTCTACTGTAACCTTATCTTTTTTCTAACCGTAAATCAATGCCTAAAGAAACATGCTTTATGTTTTAACTCATATCAGGTGTACATAATCCTAGCCAAACCAGAGCGTAATGTGCGCAGTGCCTTTACCACTAGCACAGTGGTGCGCATGCATGTGGGCGATGGCAAATCATCTTCGGCTGCCAGTCGTTCTTCCAGTTTGGTTAACCTGTGGAAACGAAGAGGTTCTACTGCTGAGACACTCAGGTATATATATGTGTGTGTGCCTATTAGGTGTCCGCTAGAGGCTTGTTGTCCAGGTTAATGCCATCTTACTCATGAGTTACAGTCCGAGGACAATTTCTGTAACAGCCCCACTTAGGAAAAGTGGTTGCAGTCTATGTGTGTGTGAATGTTTTGAGAGATTGATCATCTACAGTGGGGCAAAAAAGTATTTAGTCAGCCACCAATTGTGTAAGTTCTCCCACTTAAAAAGATCAGAGAGGCCTGTAATTTTCATCATAGGTATACCTCAACTATGAGAGACAAAATGAGGAAAAAAAATTCAGAAAATCACATTGTCTGATTTTTAAAGAATTTATTTGCAAATTATGGTGGAAAATAAGTATTTGGTCACCTACAAACAAGTAAGATTTCTGGCTTTCGCAGACCTGTAACTTCTTTAAGAGGCTCCTCGGTCCTCCACTCGTTACCTGTATTAATGGCACCTGTGTGAACTCGTTATCAGTATAAAAGACACCTGTCCACAACCTCAAACAGTCACGCTCCAAACTCCACTATGGCCAAGACCAAAGAGCTGTCAAAGGACACCAGAAACAAAATTGTAGACCTTCACCAGGCTGGGAAGACTGAATCTGCAATAGGTAAGCAGCTTGGTGTGAAGAAATCAACTGTGGGAGCAATTATTAGAAAATGGAAGACATACAAGACCATTGATAATCTCCCTCGATCTGGGGCTCCACGCAAGATCTCACCCCGTGGGGTCAAAATGATCACAAGAACGGTGAGCAAAAATCCCAGAACCACACGGAGGGACCTAGTGAATGACCTGCAGAGAGCTGGGACCAAAGTAACAAAGGCTACCATCAGTAACACACTACGCCGCCAGGGACTCAAATCCTGCAGTGCCAGACGTGTCCCCCTGCTGAAGCCAGGACACGTCCAGGCCTGTCTGCGGTTTGCTAGAGAGCATTTGGATGATCCAGAAGAGGATTGGGAGAACATCATATGGTCAGATGAAACCAAAATAGAACTTTTTGGTAGAAACTCAACTTGTCGTGTTTGGAGGGGAAAGAATGCTGAGTTGGATCCAAAGAACACCATACCTACTGTAAAGCATGGGGGTGGAAACATCATGCTTTGGGGCTGTTTTTCTGCAAGGGGACCAGGACGACTGATCCGTGTAAAGGAAAGAATGAATGGGGCCATGTATCGTAAGATTTTGAGTGAAAACCTCATTAAATCAGCAAGGGCATTGAAAATGAGACGTGGCTGGGTCTTTCAGCATGACAATGATCCCAAACACACCGCCCGGGCAAAGAAGGAGTGGCTTCGTAAGAAGCATTTCAAGGTCCTGGAGTGGCCTAGCCAGTCTCCAGATCTCAACCCCATAGAAAATCTCTGGAGGGAGTTGAATGTCCGTGTTGCCCAGCGTCAGCCCCAAAACATCACTGCTCTAGAGGAGATCTGCATGGAGGAATGGGCCAAAATACCAGCAACAGTGTGTGAAAACCTTGTGAAGACTTACAGAAAACGTTTGACCTCTGTCATTGCCAACAAAGGCTATATAACAAAGTATTGAGATTAACTTTTGTTATTGACCAAATACTTATTTTCCACCATAATTTGCAAATAAATTCTTTAAAAATCAGACAATGTGATTTTCTGGATTTTTTTCCCTCATTTTGTCTCTCATAGTTGAGGTATACCTATGATGAAAATTACAGGCCTCTCTGATCTTTTTAAATGGGAGAACTTACACAATTGGTGGCTGACTAAATACTTTTTTGCCCCACTGTATATTTCCCTGAAACTGACTTACTTTTCTTTTGACCCCAACATGAACTGTAGAAAAAAGTCTAATGGAATCATGACAAAGAAGGGGAGACAGGGGGATACTGAGGATTGGAGGAGAGAAAGTCTAGAAAGATTAAGAGATGAAAATTTAAAAAATTAAAAGAAGCCACACACCCCCCTCAAAAGCCAGAAACACCTCTGTTAGAAATTTGCGAAGAAATCCCCCCTTGTTTGTTGGCATTGATAGTAAACATCTAGTAGCCAAAAGATAATGAAACAGGCTTGTTAGCTATTGACTATTTTATTTTAAGCCTCACCAGGTCTATGATTTATGAATATTCTAACTTTTTCTTTTGGAAATCATAAGTAGGCTACAAGGCTGTTACAAGTCTATAAAAGGATTTTAAAGTAAATTTGACATCAAAAATTGGCTACAAAATCCTCTTTACCACCTGTAATTGTTGTGTGTGTAACTAGTTAGCCACACTAACAGGTTTAAGGCTAGCATCACTCAGTCAGACAGCATGCATGCTAGCATTCTATTAATCAAAATGTAACTGAGCAGTACTTTCATCTAAGTAAAAATGACTGTGTAAATGTCCAAACAGTCAACCTAAGAGCTGCAAAATTATTGACTTTAGTGTGAATGTGTGAAAAAATGTCATGTAGCCTACTTCCTACCTAAGAAACTGTGTGCACTGTGCAACCAGTAAGTGAGTAGTACCATGTCAGGTAAAAAGTGTAAATGAAATAATATGTTTTATTTTAACTTGGGTGAGTTGGACTTGTTTTAACAGTGCTAAGGTGCTGTAAAATGTGCTATAAAAGAGTGAAGTGTCCCATCATCTACTGTAGAATTAAATAATTACTTTGTTTTTATTTTTTACTCAGTACCCTTTTGAAGTACTTGCACAAGTTAAGTTTAAAAATGCTGCTGTTCTCTTTAAAAAAAAGTTTATATAATATATTTAAAAGTTGCTCAAAATAGTATTTTCTGTTTGCATGACAATGTAACGTTATAAAACAATAAGCCTGGATAAACTTTGAAAACTAAAGAACTTAATGACAAAACGGCCGACAGAGGGCCCCCTATAGTGACATTGCTGCTTGGGGCCCCCTGGTGCCCTTGCTACTCCACTGCTGAGGAGGGATCACAGAACATTCCCCCACATACATACACATAAACTGCAATCACTTTTCCTTAGTGGGGCCATTACAGAAATATGGATGTGTGGGTGTGTCAGTTTCCTGGAGAAATTTTCAGATAGTCTCAACTCCAGTCAGAAGTTTAATCAGGACTTTTCACAACTGATTAATCACACAAATTAACCTGGAAAAAGAATTAGACAAAAAAAAATTGAGGCTGAAACAGTGAAAGGTCAAAAAAATATGTCAGAAAATAAACATCCAATTTAGGAAGATGGAGATAAAAGTAATGAAATGGGTTAGATGAAGCCAGACGGACGTTTGTGGTTAAGACAAGATTTTCATTTTATATTTAAATTTAATCATTGCTTTTATTTAGACTCAGAATAATAATGAACAGAGTGCTGAATTTATTATTCTAATTCAACCTCTTAACCCCCTCTTCCTTTTTTTGTGTTCTTGCTGTACTGCAGCTCCAATGGCAAATCTGTATCCTGGGCACAGACGGAGCACAGCAGTTCACGTGGCAATCATCTGTGGCAACGGCTTTCTTTCCACATCAAGAAAAAGGAGAACAATCAGACTGCAGTTATTAAGCCCTTCTCTAAAACCTCTGAGGAATACTACTGTGGTGGAGCTGACTTACCACCGCATGTACCTTTGCCATCCCTTCCCTCCATGTCCTCCCTGCCCACTCATCCCGATGGCCCCACAGATAAGACCCTGTATGATCTCTCAGAGGCGGAAGAGCGCTACTCAGTTACATACCGGCCACAGACTCCTTCACCAATCAGTACAGTCAGTCAGAGAATAGGAGTAAGTACAGGGGAGGAGCCTCAAACTGCTGTAACTCCACAATACTCAAGCAGCATCTGCAGTGGCAGCAGTGGTGGCAGCAATTGTGGACCTCCCAGCAGCGGCTCTATTGCAGCTGGGAGTGATGGCCGTTTGGTTGTCGTAGACGACCACCCGACAGAGCCCCAAAGTTCGCTGATGGATCAGATCAGCTGTGTGGTAAACCGCTTTACTGCCAACATCACTGAGCTCAACAGTATGATGCTCTGTGCCTCGCCGTCGCACTCACACACGCACAAACCCACACCTCCTTCTCATCCCAGTGACCCCTACTTGTTACCCCATGAGATCCAGATGCCTCCGACCATTACCACCTTTGCTGATGTCCAGCCCCCACCCCCCACTGAGTCCAAATTAGCCAGCAAAGGTGGCTGTCTTGTTCACCCTATTCCCCGCTCACCCTACCCCCTGCCGCTCCCTCACCCCCACATTTCCCCATCTCTCTCCCCCATGCATGGAAACCTGGCCACCTGCATCACTGACTCCCCACTGATCAGGGCAGAGCTGGAGGAAGAGCTCATTGCTTTAACGCCTCCATCACCCTTCCGTGACTCTCTGGCATCCAGTAGTAGTTCTCCAATCTCAGAGATGGGTCTTTTTGTTCCTCCAGTCCCTTCCCATCCTCCTCCTTCCCCCCCTTCTCCCCGGTACACCAGATTGATACTCAGAAACTACAGTCAGAGTTCATCCTCACTGTGAGGCTGAATAAATGAGCCAAACGGAGAGCAAAGAAGGCAGATAAAACTGAAATCCATTCATTATTGTTTGGAATAAAAACCTGAGTAAAAGTAGATGTAGAGGGCTGATTGGTGAAGACACTGAGCTGTGTTTGTGTTTACATGTATACAGTGAGGTACAAGTATAAGAAACTTGCCAGTGTTGTATTTTCTTGCTGTGTCACACATGTGAGGATTGAAAATAGCCACTGTGGCTGTAAGGGTGTTTTGGTATCAGTAACGGCAGAGATCATTCCTGTCAATTCAGTATGAATTACGTTGAGCTAGTGGCCTTAAGGTAACTCAGCTTTCAACTCATTAGAGATAGTGTGTGCGTGCGTGCATTACTGGGCATGATTGTATTTTTAAAAGACTAGTGATAGGAATATGACAGCAGGAACAATGAGGGAGGACTCATTCAGCCTTTAAGCACTAGACAGAAGCTTTCAAGGGCACAGATATTTGCTCATAGATGCACACACAGCTACACAAAAGTGTGAGCACATCCATACAGTGCTCACACTGTATGGGTGTCACAATATATAGTGTGGGAAATATGAACTGAGAAAACAAGAGAGTTCATGGATTTTTCTTTTGTGGTAAAATCCAACTTGTTTCTGAACAAAGTGCATTGTGAAAACAGTGTTAAAGTACTAATATGGTGTGACTAAATCATCACATTTTTATTTGCTCAGTTTTACGATCTGCCTGCATTACATAGCTTTCTTGTCATCCCTTTTTCTCATCTTTTTAAGCATTTTCTACTCTTCCAGTAAATGTCTTCAGAAGTTTGAATGTATATTTTCTACATCTTTACTGAAGCAGTTTAGGGACCAAAACCTTTGTAGCTTTCCATCTGTATCTGAAGAAAGAGGGAGGATAGGGTGCTGGCAAGACCAGACCTTGTTTTATCACAAACATTTTAATATTTAAATCTCACTCAGGTGGTTTATTTAGTGAAATTTGACCTCAGAGTCCATTGCTAATGTGTGATACTTAACAGTTCATTTTGTGAGGCTTGGCTGGATCCCAGTCATGAAATTTTCCTAATTCAGTGTGCCAGCTAACCGTGCACTGCAAGATGGATTCTCGTGAGATTTAGAGTTTTCCAAACCCACGAAAATCCATCTTGTACCACTCCAAATGAATCATCTTCTTTGGTGAAAAAATGTTCTGATCAATCATGTGTTTGCATTGTGCTTTGGGGCGGGTGTTCAGGTATGATTGGCAGCAAGTGCCCAGGCAGGCAAAGAAAAACTAACATGGCTGCACCGGTGGATGTACGCATAAAATACTAAATAATTTACACTTTATTAATCCCTCTTGGGGAAATTGTTTTTCTGAATTTAACCCATCCTCATTTGTGAGGAGCAGAGGGCATCCATTTTGTACAGTGCCCGGAGGGGGCAGTTGCAGGATTCGGTATCTTGCCCAAGGGTACTTCGACACTTAGCCTGCCTGCACTGGGGATCGAATCCCCGGTCTTCCGAACGATTGTCAATCTCCCTAGACTATGCTCGCCCCAAAAGCAGCTATCAAATCCATTTTTGGAGAACTAGAGATGATTTATTTTTTGAAAAATGAGAAAAGGTAGACACATTTCTTAGTGGTAACGATGTGTGTGCTTGGATTTGCAAGCGCTTGATTTACTGTGATTGGCTTAAAACAAATCCTGATAGGCAGAAACTTGCTGGCACATTCTCCAATCATATCATACCAGATGGCCACCCTTTTTCAGGCGCTTTCACGCGGAGCAATTCCAGATCATTGTGTGTAGACTCAACACTCTCAGAAATAGAGGTACGAGACAAGAACATTTTTGTACCTATAGGTAATTTTTTTTAAAATGTTCCCTTAAAAGTACAATATTGGTCTTTAAAGGGTCAGAAAAGTCCCTTAGAGTGTTCAAATTGATATAAGGTACAAATTTGTACCATTTCAACAGTACCTCCAACCCTGGACAAGAATTTGTACCCTTCTTGTCGCTGGGGGTGTACCCTGTAGTCCAGGTCCACTTTTGTACCTTAAGAAGTTGTTCCACTAAAACAGTCAAATTACGCCACATTTTGAAGTCTAAAACCAACATGTAAACCATAATATTGAAAATGATGGATGAAACTTAATAATGTTGAGATTAACCAGCCTTTGCCAGGGTTGCAGGTGTAGATGAAATGGTACAAATTTGTACTTTATATCAATTTGAACACTCTATGGGGCATTTCTGACCTTTTAAAGACCAATATTGTACTTTTAAGGGAACATTTTAAATCAATTTACAATTTAAAAAAATGTTCTTGTCTCGTACCTCTATTTCTGAGAGTGAAGGGGGTACACACAATGATCTGGCAGAGCCAGGTTATGTGGCAGCAGACTGTAGTTGCATATTTAATCAATTACATTAATTTGAATGAGATTAACAGGAATAAAAGTAATCTAAAATCTCAGCGGGCACAAATTCAAGCTGTAAGAAAGTTCATCCTCTGCCTCTTTTACAGAAGTTCGATGATTTTCTTTTTCATTTTTTAACATTTTCCAGTTTTCATTGGAAGGATACAAATCCAAAAAAGACAAACAAATTCAGATTAAGCTTTGAGTTATTTCTTTATGTAGAGAGGGAAAAGGCAACACCCTGCTTTATTCCTATGTGAAACAAACTGTTGTCCATTATGGACAATGCCAGGCATCCTCTGCACACTGCCATTAAGACCCAGAAGAGTCTGTTCAGCAACAGGCTGCTTCTCCCCAAGTCCAGAACAAACAGCCTCCTCTTCAGGTTAAAATGTTACACTGCACCTGAATTTGAATTACTAATTACCATTAGTTGAGCTCTTTTTTTAGATATTATTATTATTATCATTCTGCTGCCGTGGAGTATAAAAGAAGTTTGGTCTTGGTCGCACCTCTGTAGCAAGGTGGAGTTTAAATGGTAAATGTCCTGTATTTGTATAGCGCTTTTCTGGTTATTCAGACTACTCAAAGCTTTCACACTACAAGGTTTTGCATTGACCCATTCATGCAACCTGATATGTAAACCGGGGGGAGAGGGTAGGGGCTAACACTCACACAACCCAATACGCAGATCGGGGGGCAACATGGGGTTCAGTGTCTTGCCCAAGACATGTGGCGGTGGAAGCCGGGATCGATCCACCAACCTTCAAGTTGGAGGACGACAGCTCTAACCACAGAGCCACAGCCGCACCGCGAATAGCAAGTGTTTACAGTGTTTATCAGAACTCATTTTACTGCACTGTTTGTGATTGTGTAAAAAATATATTTTTTTGCACATTAATGAAGGATTTTCTCATCATGCTAAGATACTTTGATTTATACCTTCGACACCTCTCTGCAACACATGTTTTCTGTTGCGGACAATGAGGGACAGCGGCCCCCGCAGCTACATCTACAATGTACCATTGCCACAATGTACCCATTCTATGCCGCTAAGCCGCTGCAGGGCAAAGTATCGGCTTGAAACGATACAGGTGAGGGCTGCTCGACTCCTCCACGAAAGCAGCTTCCTTAATTTTAATCTGTTCCTTTCTGGTGTTTTACCAGCTGTGACAAGTAGTGCAACATATCAATCACAGCCCAACCTTCTACCCCCTGCGTGTATGCTGGTTTGGCAGACAACACCTTCTTTTGAGATATTTTTTAAAACAGTGGGTGTGGGCAGGGGTTAAAATCTGGAGGGGATGAGTTTACCCTTTAATAAATCTTGATCAAACTGATCAACCCTACCCATTTCTGGATAAAATAAAAAGATAAAGAATTTTTATTTGTCAAGTTAATTCATTAAAGGTTTAGAGACATATTTATGGCGATTTTAGTAAATGAAAAACAAACTTCTGCCCTTGTAGCTTGAAGTGTTTTTTGGGTTTCATCAAGTTGTTGTCTCGTACTGCTTGGTTTTAAATTCACTATAGTATAGATCTTCTAAAGGGTTTGCCATTGTTAAAACTGTGTATTTGTGTTTTCTATGTCTGTGTAGCAGGTGTAAAACCTTTTACAACTAAATAAATAGAAGACGTTTTAGCCCTTATCACAAAAAAGTTGCCTTTAAGATTATTATAATAGCTTGTTGTTTGGGACAATCAGTACTACTCCTATGTCTGTCAAAGTTCATAAATGAAAGTAAACCTGTCAAGGTGGTAGTTAGATTCTCTGAAAACTTACTGGCAATACTAGAATTTTTAAAATGCTTTTGTTGTTGTTTTTGCAGTTTACAGAAAGAGACTTTGCTGTCTCATGTCAAGAAATGTTTCAATGGATGGTAGAAGAAAAGTTCAAAACCTTAAGTGGCACTTTTATGATTTGGATATGCCTTTAATGTACATGCAGGTGCCAAAATTTGGGTTTTCAGAGTCACATTTGGAGAAAAAAAGTGCTGATGAATGAACTTTCTGAGCTGCTCTCCGCATGGGAACAGAGTTTTATGAATACTCTAAAATGGATTGTTTCAGCCTTGTATCCACATGGAAACAAGAGGCATTGAATGATGGTTTTTGATGAGAAGCTCCTTAGTGAAAGAATCGTATACAACTCACTTTTATTTTTATATAGACAGTCAAAAGACAGCTTTTTAAAAAAAATGGTGTTACAATCCCAGCTCTAGTTATTTATAGTAATGACAACAAAAAAACTGTAGAGTACAGGCAAGCTTTATGCCGACAATCCATGCTTTTGTTCCTGTTTTTAGTGTCTTTTTTGTGGCAGTGTCACTGTGCAACATGCAGGCCGGAAAGAGTTACTACAGCATTTTAGGTTAGCTTCATGTGGATGAAGACATTTTTAGAAAAAAATGTCATGTTTATGAGGAAGTTTTTCAGAAAAGACAAATAAAAATATTGATTTGCAAAAACTCAGTTTCAGCCCCTCCCATGAAAAAGAAATTCCCAAGTTATGTAAAATATTCATGTTCATGTAAAAGTTAATGTTAGCAATTGATTTTTGGAACTTAAAGAACAACTCACCCTCAAAACAGCTTTTTTCTGCTTATAAACTGTATTAATGGGTTTTTACCAATGCAATCTTTCAGTTTCTGGGCATTTTTCTACATTTTCATGCAAACTTGTTAAATTCTACACATTTTGGTCTAAGAACGTAGTAGTGTTGCCCTCTTAAGGTTGAAAGGTGGCTATTGCATTTTAAATTTGTGATTGACTGAAAAAGTACATGCCTATGTCAACGGTCATGTCTACATCACTGGCATTGTCTCTAAGACATGCCTCCTGGGGTAAAAACCATCTGTCAGACACACTTGCCCCCTGCTGTCTCCAGCATCTCACCAAAGAGCTGCACACAGGGATTTAGAGCAACTGGCTGAAAACTACAACAAAGTGAAAAACTATTATCAGTAAAAAAATAATTAAATCAGGGCAAAGACTTCAATTTTAAAGCAGTGGTTGTGATTGTGTGGATGTGATTTGTGGACGTTATATTTTTATTCAGGCATTCACGCAGCCCCCCCTCTGCAACACGGCAATAGCTTTAGCATTCTTGCTAACAACAATCAATCGATAAACTACTCTGAAAACTATGACAAAGAGAATAACTAATGCAATTTAAAGAATAATGAAATCAGGGCAAAGACTTCACTGCAGTGCAGTGTGCAATTTGTCTCCCCCTCTGCTTTTTTCACAAATCACACACTGCTGCAGTGGATGTGATTGTGTGAATGTGATTAATACATGTTATATTCTCATCATGCTAAGGCATACATGTTAACCTTAAGAACTTGAGAATCAGCAAGACATTTATGGAGAATTAGGGAAACCGTGGTTGAGGCGGAGGGGTGGGGGGAGAGGTGGAAGGGTTGGGGGGGGCTTCCTGGTAGTGTGTGTGTGTTTGTAAGACAGTCCTTCAGGTGTTGTCACTATAAATAGCAGGTTGGAATCCAAGAACGGCGGAAAGTGCCAGAAATCGGGAGAATTTTGGGAGAAAGTTGGCTCAGGGAGATTTTCGGGCGGGACACTGAAATTCGGGAGTCTCCCAGGAAAAAAGGGAGAGAGTTGACATGTATGAGCTCAGGTTACCTCTCTGCAACACGGCAGAGTCACACTGGACCTAATCTAAACACTGAAAAGTGAGATATGTCGATCACAGCCCAGCCTGCCACTCCCCCAGGGTCCTAAGTGACCCCTCTTTCAGCATTTTTTAAAATAGCAGTTAGAAGACAGGAAGATAATTTAGAGGGGGGTAAGTTCCTCTTTAATGCACCCAATTGATTCAGATTTAAAGCCAAGACAAGGGTTTTTTTGAGCAAAAATCAGTGATTCATGATGTTACCTCTGAATTGTTGACCATCATCTTTTCCATATTTTTTCCTGCAGCATGTCCACAGTGACAATAACTGATGCAGATTTGGTCCATGGTCGGATTTTTGTTTGGCATTTGTGCTCTCCCGTAGAAAGCAAAAACAATCTCAGACAAAGGGATCCTGTAAATATTAAGGGCATGCAAAGGCAGTTTTGTTTTCAGATGAATTTATTTACATATCAACAAGCTGAAAATAATTTGAAAAAAGATATGTTTTTAACTATTAGTATATTGTACCAATATGTGTTACAACTAGAGAAACTGTGTTACTGCGATGTGAGTGACTAATTCTGTTTAATTGTCCTGTAATTGAAAAATAATATAATAATAATAATTGCTATTCATATGATTATTGTGTCAAAGGGGTGAGGGGTGTCTAGTTTAATGTGGGGTTGTGGGCAAATATGGGATTTCATGAAAAAAGGATTAGAAAATGTCTCAATGTAAATTGTTTCTATTGTTTTGAAACATTTGTTGATAAATATTTAACATTTTTTAGTGTAAAGCAATATTATATGTGTATATGAGATGCACATCTGGTTTTTCAATGTAAATAATTTTTAAAAATCCCTTTTTTAAAATGCTTTATTGATGAAAAGTGCAGGAAGGATAGACTGCAGATTGTTGGAATTTTTTTTCAGAATCTTTTTTGCCCCTCACTTTGCGCCTGAAACACTTGGTTTTGGGATTGATGTTTTGTGTTTGGAGAATGTACCAGATCAATATTCTTCATCACTCAGGATGAGCAGATAACATAATATTCGGTTGTGTTTACACATGCAATCGAACCGCACAAAAGTTCATTTCAATTGAACCGAGACCCACATTTTTAAGCAGACTAGAGTTCGATTGTTTGGGGAGGTGTGAACCAGCAACCGAATTCTGATTTGGACCAAACAAACTAGACTTTCTGTGCAAAAGAAGCGGACAAAACAGGGCTGGTGTGAATGCACCTTTATTTTCACTGCTATGGGATAAACCACACTGTTAATTTTGTCAGTAATGTCCACAATTTTTATTATTATTTTGGAAATTAAAATGCCAATGGTCAACTTTTTTTTTTTTTACAGATCCACTCAACCAAATTGGATTGATAATCTCTGTGCTTTTATATTAATTGGATCCAAACTTGCTTTTCTGAGTGATAAAAGGTAAAAAAAAAAATCTAATATCTTTCAAATGCTAACCAGGTTAACAGGTGGTTGTTTTTTTTTTGGTTCAGTCATTTAATCCTGCTGTTGTGTTACAAGTTTTCTTTAAGCCTGGTTCACAAGGCAGAATTTTAACAGTAGCTAAATTTGCATGGACACAATCAGAATAAAAGTCAGATTAGAATAAATGTAAACATGCCATTCAGATTACTTACACTTACTTACAATTTGGATCAAAATTTCTTTCAGATTGAGGCAGGTGGGTTATACCGATAGTTATTCTGAATGCTGCACATGTAAGCGCTTAAGCTAGATTCATGCTTACGCAAAGGCAAATATGTTCCCACACGGCGGCGTACTGATGGAGCGAGTTTCTGTTCATACTACCCCGACCCTGTTGCAAAGAAATTCTCCGCCAGGACAGCAGGAGGCGCGTTCCTTGGCAGCTGTGTCTACCCTTGTAGAGATGTGTCTGCTCTGCTACTGTTTACTTTTTGCAACCCACATCCACTCGCGGAAAAATGGACGACACAGAAACAGAGCGAATTATTATTGAGCTAGGGCTGCTTGATCTAGAGGAGCAACAGCTGTTATTACAAAGAGCAGAATGAGAACGACGAAGGAAGAGGCGTCGGTGGAGTGTTTGTCCACTGAACAGGGCAAGACCGTGTACGGGCGAATATGTCGCTCTTGTTCACATTGATGATGAAATGCATTTCAGATACTTTCGCATGACTGTCACCCAAAAACACTGTTTACTTATCACTGTTTCATTTTAAAGGGAAGTTACATCGTGCCGGAAATGATGTTGGGTCATTTGGCTGACCAATCACAGACGTGCGCCATTCAACGCGGGCGTCAAGAAGTTAGAATAATAGAGCGTGACTCCAACCGATCATCCGAGGCAGTCGGAGAGCCCATACTATGTCGTATCATGGCGGTGCGTGCCTCCAACACGTCTGAGCTGCTTTAGTATGAATCCAGCTTTTTTCCGAATGTAGATCATGTCTGTTACTTTATGCGTTGATGTATCTTTCCTTGGCGCTTACAGAAGCTGGATGAAAACATGGCCGGTGTGAAACAAAACAAGTCAGTTTTGGACACAAATGCGCTGCTGGAGGTTTAGATGTAAAATTGTTTCCAGAAAAAAACTCAAAAACTTAACATCTGTGGGACTTCGGAGGGGGCAGTAATGCACCGCTGGTTGACATACACCACAAAACCTCAGAAGAAGAAGCCTCCCATCCCTCGCTATCTGATTGGCTATACACTGCACCGAGCTATACAGTGGGGCAAAAAAGTATTTAGTCAGCCACCAATTGTGTAAGTTCTCCCACTTAAAAAGATCAGAGAGGCCTGTAATTTTCATCATAGGTATACCTCAACTATGAGAGACAAAATGAGGGAAAAAAATCCAGAAAATCACATTGTCTGATTTTTAAAGAACTTATTTGCAAATTATGGTGGAAAATAAGTATTTGGTCAATAACAAAAGTTAATCTCAATACTTTGTTATATAGCCTTTGTTGGCAATGACAGAGGTCAATCGTTTTCTGTAAGTCTTCACAAGGTTTTCACACACTGTTGCTGGTATTTTGGCCCATTCCTCCATGCAGATCTCCTCTAGAGCAGTGATGTTTTGGGGCTGGCGCTGGGCAACACGGACTTTCAACTCCCTCCAGAGATTTTCTATGGGGTTGAGATCTGGAGACTGGCTAGGCCACTCCAGGACCTTGAAATGCTTCTTACGAAGCCACTCCTTCGTTGCCCGGGCGGTGTGTTTGGGATCATTGTCATGCTGAAAGACCCAGCCACGTCTCATTTTCAATGCCCTTGCTGATGGAAGGAGGTTTTCACTCAAAATCTTACGATACATGGCCCCATTCATTCTTTCCTTTACACTGATCAGTCGTCCTGGTCCCCTTGCAGAAAAACAGCCCCAAAGCATGATGTTTCCACCCCCATGCTTTACAGTAGGTATGGTGTTCTTTGGATCCAACTCAGCATTCTTTCCCCTCCAAACACGATAAGTTGAGTTTCTACCAAAAAGTTCTATTTTGGTTTCATCTGACCATATGATGTTCTCCCAATCCTCTTCTGGATCATCCAAATGCTCTCTAGCAAACCGCAGACGGGCCTGGACGTGTCCTGGCTTCAGCAGGGGGACACGTCTGGCACTGCAGGATTTGAGTCCCTGGCGGCGTAGTTTGTTACTGATGGTAGCCTTTGTTACTTTGGTCCCAGCTCTCTGCAGGTCATTCACTAGGTCCCTCCGTGTGGTTCTGGGATTTTTGCTCACCGTTCTTGTGATCATTTTGACCCCACGGGGTGAGATCTTGCGTGGAGCCCCAGATCGAGGGAGATTATCAGTGGTCTTGTATGTCTTCCATTTTCTAATAATTGCTCCCACAGTTGATTTCTTCACACCAAGCTGCTTACCTATTGCAGATTCAGTCTTCCAAGCCTGGTGAAGGTCTACAATTTTGTTTCTGGTGTCCTTTGACAGCTCTTTGGTCTTGGCCATAGTGGAGTTTGGAGCGTGACTGTTTGAGGTTGTGGACAGGTGTCTTTTATACTGATAACGAGTTCACACAGGTGCCATTAATACAGGTAACGAGTGGAGGACCGAGGAGCCTCTTAAAGAAGTTACAGGTCTGCGAAAGCCAGAAATCTTACTTGTTTGTAGGTGACCAAATACTTATTTTCCACCATAATTTGCAAATAAATTCTTTAAAAATCAGACAATGTGATTTTCTGGATTTTTTTTCCTCATTTTGTCTCTCATAGTTGAGGTATACCTATGATGAAAATTACAGGCCTCTCTGATCTTTTTAAGTGGGAGAACTTACACAATTGGTGGCTGACTAAATACTTTTTTGCCCCACTGTAGCTGCATGTTTGGTTCTCATCACAGGCAGCAATATCAGGACATCCCCAATTTGCAATCGAAGCAGTCCCAACGCCCTTGTAGTAAGACCCAATTGCTCTTAACACACCATAAATTGCAGGGGCATCAGGATTATCTTAAGAGCCGTCCCAATAATCGGGGCTTGTTGGAAGGGGAAAATCAGGGCAAAGTTGGCCTGAAAATCCTGCCATGCTTTAGAAGGAAAAAGCTGGTTGTTTTGATTACTTAATTAGATTTCATTACTTAATTTATTGGATTTACTGTATAGACACAACTGTTTGACAATGAACATGTTATGACCAGGAAAAACAAGACACAAACCTTCATAGTATGAACATTTTTGGTTTAGGCTGTTGGTATATACATTTTACAAAATATATATTTTTTATTTGTTTAATTTCATCAAGATTTATGTTTGAGATGAAAGTGAGGATAGTATCTCAATGGGCTGTGACTGTTTAATTGAGACAAAAGAGGCAAATTTTCAGTTAAAATTACGCTGAATTGATAATCAAGTCACTTTTGTGTATAGCCTATTCATGTTAATGTATTTGCATATACGTAGATTGCCATCAAATTTTCCTGTTGCAGTTTCGTCAGTCAAAATTGAAATTTCTAACTCAAACTTATGCCTATGACAACCATTTTACGAGAAAATTTGTCTTAGCAATTTTCCAAACGATTTCAAATTTACAACAACAAGACAGCAATGCTCTGTTGTTCTCGCAAGAAAAACCAGAACAATCAATCTTAAAACAATCTTTTAATAACGTGATTAAGACCCTTGATGTTAAGGGTCAATATTTTGGTGTTACTCATAATGCTCTCATTAATATTATAATGCAAAGTGCACCATAGTAAACCAAAAAATAGCCAAAAGTAAAAATAGACATAATCAACCTCTGATATACTAGACTAGCTGTGCTGGATAAAACACTTCCATCAAACAGTGATGGCCAGAGAACATTTACACACACATCAAACAAACCAAAGCAACACAGCGTAACAACTATTGATTTAAGAATGTTCAAAACAAAACGAGCCACCATATGGGTGGTATAAAGAGGAAAGAAAAAAAAAGAAACACCCCAAAAAAAAACAACAGGTGTAGCCAAACGCTATCTCCGCTCTACAGGAAAAAAAAGACAATATTCCCACTACCGCTCCAACTCAAACACATTCTGATAGTCATAAAACAAATGTTTGCCCAGATGTTGTGCTAATTGTCTTTCAAATTAGTATCATTAGTATGGGCGGCTGTGGCTCAGTGGTTAGAGCGGTCGTCCTCCAATTTGAAGGTTGGTGGATCGATCCCGGCTTCCACCGCCACATGTCGAAGTGTCCTTGGGCAAGACACTGAACCCCATGTTGCCCCCCGATCTGCGTATCGGGTTGTGTGAGTGTTAGCCCCTACCCTCTCCCCCCGGCTTACATATCGGGTTGTGTGAATGGGTGAATGCAAAACCTTGTAGTGTGAAAGCGCTTTGAGTGGTCTGAATGACTAGAAAAGCGCTATACAAATACAGGACATTTACCATTTACCATTTACCATTTATCAAAACAATATCAAAACAATACGAAAGTATCTCTTTCTTTGGTCCTCTTATTTGTTCTTTAATCTCTAAAAGGCAGCGATGCACTTACTCAAAAATCCAATGTATCGGTTATTTCTCTGCCGTCGTTTTCTCAGCTCAGGGAATCCACAAATGCTTGTGCATCATTCGGTGTGGAAAACTTGTGCACGATGCCGTGGTGTTTCAGGGTAAGCGTGGCAGGGAAGCGCATATTAAAACATATGCCCTTTGCAATGAGTGCACGGCACATAGCGTTGAAACCTCGCCTTCGTTCACACACAGCAGAAGATAAATCCTGGTGGATATAGATGCGTTGCCCGTCATGTTCGAGCTCTGGAGATGCTCTGGCCGCTGCCATGATCCGCTGTTTGTCGGTGGAGTTGTGAAGCTTGATTATCACTGGACATGGATGGGGACCCGGCGGGGCAAGGCTCCGGTGTGCACGATCCATCTTGACGCGCTTCGTGGCACCGGATCCCTTATCCAGGCCGAGGAGTGAGGGGAGCCACGTCTCGAAAAACTGAACAGGATTCGTTCCCTCTGCGCCTTCTTTCAGGTTGGTAATCCAGATGTTGTCCCGTCTGCTTCTATTCTCCAAGTTGTCTACAGACTGATTTTCTTTTCGGCTTCCTTCAGCCTTTCCGCCATCACTGACATTTCATCTTCCACGCCGGACACTCTGTGCTCCGCGGCTGTAATGCGCGACGAGTGGTCCTCCAACGTAGTAGAAACTTTATCCAGCATCTTCGAAAACTTAGAGAGCTTTTCCTCCATTACCGCGCTGAAACGCTCAGAAACTTTCAGAATCAGTGCCTCCGTATCTTCTGAAACTTGAGTTGGAGGAGGCAAGTCATCGATTAGCTGTGCATCTGTTCGGCTAGCTTTAGCAATTGTAGCCGCCACTTTTTTCGTCTGAAGTTTCGTCTGTTTAGACATTGTTGTCAGTTCACAAGTAAAGTGAATCTCAGATAAGGATGTAAAATGCCATCAAATATGATCGCCTGTAGGTTGCACAGGTAGTAGCACTTATTACAGCTCAATAGATAGTAGTTGGAGCGGCAACTCAGCGAAAACACGTCTTCTAGCACGCCATGTTCACCTGCCTCTCAGTTCATGTTTTGAATGTCGGTTTTATCTGCATAAACCCAATTATGGTTTATGGCAAGTGGGAGATGTATGTGTAATGCAGACAAGAGATGTAAAGTTGTTGAAAGAAATAAGAAAATAACTTGTGTTCATCAGTTTCTCTACAGGATATACAGTAAAATAAAGTGAGGTCAGGGATTTAGCAAGTTATTGATTTTCAGGCATATTACTGTTTTACATAACATCAAGTTGCAGAATTATTTTTATCTTGAGTTGATGGGTTGAAAATTTACCTAAATAATTTCAAGTCTTCTTTTTTGTAGAAGTAAATTAAACTAAACTGTTAAAAAGTATCCTGATGACGTTAAAGAACTGCTAATGAGTTTACATTTCTCACCTGCTGATGGTCTTGTTTGGATTACTGCTGTGAACAACAGTAAATCTACACTAAAACTTTTGATCAGTTTGTTTCTTGTTATAAGTACAGAAGTAACAATCTTTCTGCTGGTTTTAGGTCATCACCATACTGACTTGAGTTATTTTGACATTTTACATGCTTTGTGTTGTTTTTTTATGACGTGGATAATGAGCGCACAAAAACAGATACTTATTTCTGACTCATTAACGTCAAAAACTGAGTATGTTGTGTTCTCATCTGTTTAAGGCCCAATTTTATCAGTAAATCCTCAGATAAAATGAGTTAATCAGAGCAGCTGTGTTTGTGCTTCAGTTTAATAAAAGCAAATGAACATGAGTCAGGTCAAACTTAACATATCGGAGGTGGAAAGTATTGACTTTACTTTCAAGTCAAGTTTATTTATAAAGCACATTTAAAAACACCTCCCAGTGTTGCCAACTTTGACTTTGTCGCCATTTCTAATTACTTTTCAGGCCCCCTTAACGACTTTCTTTTTCAAAAAGCACCTAGCGACAAATCTGGTGACATTTCTGACCTCCCTTAGCTACTTTCACTAGAACTCTATTGCCGACTTTATACCTGCAGATTAGAGATGCATCTGGAGTGACAGGACTGTCCTTCCTGCCAGCAGCTGGCTGGCAGCAGGCAGGCAGCCTCGCACATGGCTGGCTTTGCACCACCTGTTTGCACCATTTTTTCAAGGAACATTGGAACTCTATGATGAGTTCAATTACGTAGCATATTTAAAACTTTTACCAAAAACAGAATAATACTATAATACCTCAGGTCATTGGCAGTTGGCATGTAACCTTTACTGAATTCTGAATTCTGAAAACTAAATACGGCCTGCTTATCTTTACACAAAAGTACTAAAAGCAACAAAACCAAAAACTAAAAATATGTTATCGATTAGGTAAATATATTGAATCACAACAGTTTTCATCTCAAGGCACTTAAGAACTACAAGTAAAGTCATTTTAATTCATCATACAAACAAAGATTTTCTGTTTAAGAGTTCCACTCTTTCAATAGTAAACTTCAGACAAAACAAAAATATTTCTTCCATTTTTTTGCCATCTTTCCTTGATCTTTTAAAAGCTGCTCCTTTGTGTTCAATGGGTTTTTTATTTTTACTTTATTTTAAGCATGCTGGTTTTATTTGTTTTACGCTACAAGTCTGATGACGTCATCACGTTAGCACGATGACGTCATTGATATGCAAATTAGTAGTGCCGTTATCTGGCGATATCCAGTGACTTTTTGGGGGAATTTCCACTACCTTCAGTCAGAAACAGTTAGCAACACTGCTGTGGACTTTTCCAGTTTCCGTGAACTTTTGGCCGGAAATACACTGCAGCTTTGTTTGGAATGTGCCAAAGACGGAGACAGAATAAACAAACTGGAGAGCTCATCAAGCTCAGACAGCAGGGTTTTGTACTGTGCTCCTTGTCATTATCACTAATTAAAACAATCAGATTAAACATTGTTAAAAGCCAAGGAAACACTAGGGGAAACACTGCCTTCATTAAGGATAACCTGTGTGACTGTGAGATAACAATTTACCAAGATACCAGACAGCATCGCATGCACAAGAGCGCAGTGACATTACTTGCAAGGTGTAAACAGCCGGCAGTGTGGCGAACAGAAAGTGCTATAAGTTTGGCTCCACTTCTCTAAACGCGATGGAGCTTACACCTGCAAGGCGAAGATACACAGTAAATGTGCTTCACAGCAAAGATGTTTGCTGTAGTTTCACTTTTAGTTAATAATACAAGAATCCCCATTACACAGTTTGTCCAGAGGGGAAAGGAGAGGAGTAGGAGTGCATGAAGCTGGGTTTTAATTAGAGAAACACCACAATGTTAAAGTACATACAGTTCTGAGTTATTTATAGTGATATTTGTTGCATATTTTGTTATATATTGAGAAATAAATATTCAATTGAAAGAGATATATTATTATTATTATTATTATTATTATTATATTATTATATTAATGAATTAATAAACATTCAAAAGTATTGAAAATTGGTACCTTTAAGTACTGGTATAGATTCGTAGATACCAGGAATTGGTATCGTATCGATTCAGATGTGAAAGGTACCCATCTCTAATTATGCTACAGCCTCCCTTTGTTCTCTGCATTTGACCACCCCTGAGGTGCCATGGTTGCAGCACCCACAGGGCATTTCTAGGGTTCAATTATACTTCAACACATGGCCTGCTGGGGCCTGGGATTGAACGCCAACCTCCCGATCAGGGGACAACCTCCTTCCCCATTAGGCCACTGCCACCCCATAATAAGAGTAAACTTGTGTTAAATTGCAGTGTTTCATATTTGAGTACTGCAGTTTTTTATCTACTTAGTGCCAAGTTTCTATTTTAAGTGCTACTACTTTTTCATTTATAGGGTAAATGGACAGGTGTTCAGATCAAATCTACTTGTTTTGAAAAACTGGAATGATTCTTTTACAAGTTGTGTTACTGTGCCACTATCACAAAAAAAAATAGTGATTATTTTTTTAAAGATATGTGACCAATGCTTATCCTCTAGGGTGAATTGATTGAATGGTAAATGGTAAATGTCCTGTATTTGTATAGCGCTTTTCTAGTCATTCAGACCACTCAAAGCGCTTTCACACTACAAGGTTTTGCATTCACCCATTCACACAACCTGATATGTAAGCCGGGAGAGGGTGGGGGCTAACACTCACACAACCCGATACGCAGATCAGGGGGCAACATGGGGTTCAGTGTCTTGCCCAAGGACACTTCGACATGTGGCAGTGGAAGCCGGGATCGATCCACCAACCTTTAAATTGGAGGATGACCGCTCTAACCACTGAGCCACAGCCGCCCCATTGAACTGAATATTAAATTATTTTTTTATATGTTTTTTTCTTTTAAGCTGTTTGAGTTCTGTTTTTTCTCATTCAAAGCTGTAAAATGTAATTTGATGTACTGTTTTGGTGAGATGGAACATTTATAGTCATTTGAATATACGTAGTTGATTGATACTTTTATTGGTCCTTTTATTGGAATTATGTCTCTGCATTTGACTCATTTGGAACAGAGGGTAGCTATTTTGTATGGTTCAGGGTTCAGTGTCATGCCCAAGGATACTTTGACATGTAGCCTGCAGGAACCCAAGATCGAGCCCTGTCCTCTTGAGAAGGAAGACCTTCCCATTAGGCTACAGCCCATTCTTTATATTTTATATTCATATTTGGAAAGTGTCAAATATGAAACTATTTGGTTTCATTACTGGATAATTGAGGTTGTTTTAGTGTCTTTTTATCAAGTGTTGGGTAAATCTTATACTGATAGTCAGTCACAGATTCAGCAAAGGGTTTTGTGGAACTGGAATCCACAACCCGTAGATTTTGTTTAAAGTTTTATCATTCTTAAAAACTAAAGTGGTTTCTCAGTTCCTAAATGGAAAATATTTGTTGTCATAAAGCCATTTTTTGGCTGATTTCTGTTTAAAATAACAAAACAAAGAGACTGAAATTTTAAATCAAGGCCATAAATCCAGTCAGTTATCTTAAAACATCCTTTGGTATAGTTGTAGACACATCTGTTTATTAAAGGTGGAATATAGAACATGAACACCACATCTGGTGTGCAGCTGTCGCAGCCACAACAACAAAACAAGGCCTCGAGCCATCGTGGCGCCAGGCTTGCTACCGCCGCATGCACTCCGATGCCGTTAAAATTACTCACCCAAACCCCCTCTCGTCCCCGATCCTCTCCAGTTGCCCCTTCTCTCAGAAGGAGAGCAAAATTCAAAGCATCTTCTAGATCGCCGACTCCACTATTTTCCACAGTACCAGCCTCGCTGTTACAGATTATTCACCATATTAAGCAACCCGCAATGGTTCCTGCTACTCTGCCAGCTATTGGCTGATAACGAAATGCCAATGTTGTGCCCATCAGAATATTTTATTATATTTTACTTCAAACATAATTTTTAAAGGAAATGCTGTATTTTCATTCCACACCCCTCTAAACACCCCATGGGGACATTATTTTGTTAAAAATATTGCTTTTCATGAAAATTTTCCATATTACACTTTAAGTAGTTGATAAAAAAATTAACCTGCATTTTCAGAAAGCATGTCGCATTGTTATTCACCTCCAACTCCTCTTCTTCCTCCATTGTCATTTCTCATCTGTAATTTTCTCCCTTGTGTCCTCTAAGTGGACACAAGGGCTCATGATCAAAAACAAGAATAAAAGACAGAAAGCCTACAGAAGTCTGCACTAAAAGAAACTTAGCAGACTCAAAATGTGGCTGTAAGGTGTGTTGGTTAAAAGAACTGGCTTTCTTTTCCCTCGCAGTATGCTGCCATGGTACCATGACATTAAAAAAGTCACCATTTTTGGGTCCCACATCCTGCAGTCCCACATTCACCTGCTGGGCAGTAAGAAGAGATGGACGTAAAATGAAGAAAGTCTCTTCATTCTTAACAGCCCAAAAAATGTTTCTTTTTTTCCTTTTCATTTTCTTGATAGTGTGACAGCCACAGTGCAGAACTGTGGAGAAAAGACGGAATATAGAGTGTGTAGAGAAAAAAAAAACTATCTCTTTAAAAAATATTCTGCCATTGATAATCATTGTGTAACTGTACAACAGAGTACCTTTGAATTATTATTATTGTTAATAAAAATTATGTTGGACCATTTTGTATTGTTATGTTTTTAGGATGTAATATTTTCAGAGGATTGCAACAATCTAAATGAGACATGACAATTCTGTATGCTGGTTATTTCAAAGAAATTCATCACAGTATAAAAAATAGTATATATAAAAAAATTGTATACAAAAAATTTGCAAAAGATATTTTTACAAACTGGAAATATTCTACATTGCACTATTCTCTTGCAGGTGCAAAAAAGGAGCAAACGGAAAATGAAATTCAAGCAATTGGAGCTTCAAATATGAACAGAACAGGCAAAATAAATATTGTTGAGCTGCAGCAAAGACATTTTCTGGCTCCTCTCTGATATGTTGTGGAATGTTGTGCAACACAAAGCAAACAACAGTGATCAGGGCAACCTTGGTTGGTGTGTAAAGTGCCCCTTCACCTGCTTTTCAAGATGAGGTGCACTCCACAATGTTTCTAGTGGGCCTGATTATAGCGATGTTCACCCTCGGTAGTTGGGTTGAGTACAGGCAGATAGAGGTAAAGGGGTCTGCACCATCACCTTAAGAATAGATCAGGAGCTGCTATTAGATCTGTGTGGAATAATTACAAGGCACGAATAATGTAACACACTTACTGAAGAGCCAGCCATCTCTCAACCTTGTAAATCTAGCATTGTTCCTGAGAATAAAAGAATCATGAGCCTGAACCTAGATAATTTGCCACAACGTTTGTTATTACGTACTGCCAGTCGCACAGTGTTCCTGCACAATCTCTGTCCAAGAGAAAAAGTTGCACATTTGGACAGTCTGTTGCTCCAATAACATTGAGAAAGCCAGCAATATCATAAAAGCCTTCCTTAATGGCATTCAATGTATCTGCATTGTCAGAGAAGGGGAAGGGCGTGAGTACAACTATTATTGTTATTGTTGACTGGCAGGAGAGTTTATGGAAAAAAACAGGCATCTACAAGACTTTGGTTCATCATGCTGAGGTGCGCTGCGACGGGAGAGATCAGCTGTTCGGCAGCCTAATAAGCAGCAGAACGAAGCTAAACCAGGATCAAAGAGCAAAATCTGGACAACATCTGAATTTGTTCAACCCATTTCTTGTCAGGTAAGTGAATTGTTGGCATTGGCTCTTAAATGATTTTCTAATGTGATGATAGTGATATACTTTATATCAAGCCATTGGAGTACATATGGAAAAGAAACTGAAAAAACTTATAAAAGATTTGCATCAAATTTAGTTTGCTGTATGTATTGTGCATCATATAAGACTTATATGATTTACTCTTGAAAGTGGCCACTTTTGCATTACTTTCATACATGAAAATAAAGATGATCACATAAGAAACATATGAAAACTAGAAATGAAGTGTATAATAAAAGCACGTGTCAAAGTATATTTTCCTTGTACTTTTATACATGATAATAAATAGGATCACATAGGAACCATATGAAAACTATATATGAAGTTTTTAAGGAAAACACATGTCAAAGTATATTTTCCTTATACTTTTTACATAATAATAAAGAGGATTATATAAAATCCATATGAAAACTATATATGAAGTATATAAGGAAAGTATATGTTAAAGTATGTTCTATATAATTTCTGTAATTTTTTAGTGCATATCTGTTATAAAAAACATATACTTTACATATATAAACAAAAGCTGTAATATATATATTTTTTGTATTTAAAGTGAAAGTATTTTGCAGGGCAGTCAACTCTTTTTTATATATTTTTTATAAATGTATTGTAGGAATATGTCCTATTACATATGTTTTCTCTGTATGTTAAGGTAATACATTATCATTATCAGCTGATAAAAAGCACACCCATTTAATTACTGGTGTTATACAAATTTGCATTACTATCATGTTACAAGAAACAAAGTAATCACGTATGAAATTGATCCAATTAAGTCAACAAGGAACGAATGGCAATTTTGTCAGTGAGTTACAAACTAGCAATACACAGACTGACTGGTAAGCTAACATAACAACTTTCTTTGACATTGACAGGTTTGAAATTCACAGGTCTACAGTCCATAAATGCTGTCTTTTAATATCTATACTGTAATACTGAGGAAAAAAATATGAATGCTGGGCAAACTTTAGCTTCAATTATTTTTAATTGTAGTGAACTGAGGTTACAGTCTTTTTATAAAACTGTATGCAAGTAAAAAATCAACAAAACAACACCATAAATAACACATACATCAGCAAGTTCAATTTCTTTCAGTTACTAACTGTCACGGTGCTGTGAAGGCTTGGGGCTGGACCCAAGATGCAGGCAGGCACGGGAGGCTCAAAACTCAAAGTTAAGATGTTTAATCAGAAATCAAAAGGCTGACAAGGCAGCAAAAAACTTACATGTGGGGAGGACACAGGAGGAGAAACTCACAGCACATAAGACGACACTCTGACAACTTAAACATAAATGACACACCCTTTTATACTCCCACAACACAAAGGACAGCAATGAACCCGAATGAAACACACCTGGAGAAAAGAGAGAGGGTAACGGGCAACAGCTGAGAAACAAAGAGTATTGGGAGCAAGGCATGTGAACACAATAATCAGATTACAAGGGAAAGCTACAGGAGGGCAAGAAAAAACAACAAACTGTCACCCAGAACATGGATCGTGACACTAACGTGAAGAACAAAGCAGTTTTTTTAGCTTGATCAGTAGCATATACGTATCTGTCCTTGGGCATTAATATGCTGGCCACAGAGAGCACAAAACTGCCCACAATACTTAACATTCAGAACTCTAAATACTGATATTTTAACAAAATATTTAACCTCATCTAGCTCTTTCATTAAAGAGCATACTAAGCTGCATTTTTTTTCTGCTGCATCTGTGGAACTTTCAAGTTTTAACATGACTAAAACTCGGGATGGAAAAAACCTGCTCACTTAGCCATTTCTCTCGAACAGATAAAACCTTGCATACATTATAACAATAACATTAAGTGCCAGGCAAGCCATTAAAGCCTAATTTAATAGGATGCTGTAACAGAAACGTGTTTACTTTTGGCTCGGAGCTCTGTGATCTTGGCATTGATTGTGGTACCAATGCTGGAGGGTTGGGTCCCAGGCCATCTCTCAAGAGTTGCACCTATGTGTACAAATATAGTGGGTAATGGGGGGAATAAGAATATAATTAGTAGTCTGAAAGAAACCAATAATCTCAGCAAGCATAACCAATAGTGCAATGATCCTGCTTTAATCAGTTTTAACGTCTAATGGTGCCAGCTTTGCAATGTACAATGCAATGTACAATTGCAATGATGGATAAGTTCACTAAAATGAAATACATCAAATCCAAAAATGTCCTTCAGACTGCAAAATAATTATTTACAATCAATTGCCTGTCCAATTTGCTGTTGGACAAAAATACACAAAAGAGGGACTAAAACAGCAGATAAATCTGAAGTCTACAATAGTCTGTCATGAGAAGACCAATAGTTCCTCTGAATATAATACAGAATATAATAAAAAGATCAGACAGTACTCTATCAATTAGATTCCTCCATTGGGTAGTGGAGTTTCTTCATTTACAATAATATATGTAGAAATGTTAAGTAGATATTCTCCATACATCCAGACATCATGTAAAATCGACTTTTTGGAGTTTTTAACCATGTTGTGTTATTTTCTTATTAAACCTCTGAGACTGGGCTTTGGCTTAATTTACACATTTCTCAGTAATCCTCCTGAATCCTGCGCTCTGAGCAGCTGCTACATTCTCTCCTGGAAAACAACTGACTATAACATAGTGATGTAACAATGTTACACCAGGACCTGCCCGGCGTGTCCGTGCTGCCCCTGCAGATTAAACACACCTATCTTGAGCTGCCAGAGTCTGAAGCAAGACACTAAACACTACCGTTTGTAGTATTTTACTTTCTAAAAATGTCTCAGTGAAAATGTGCATTTGGCTGTGAGAGTTACAGGAATTTATTCACCATTTTATTCAGGCAGCCCGAGGGGCATCGGTCACAGGGGGAGTGCTGGAGGAGTGATAGGATTTTGGCTAAACAGCGTTTTACTTCCTGGGTTGAGAATAACCCGAGAATGTAAGTTATATTTTAGGACAAATGGAGATTATATAATACCAAAGGTAAGATTATACGTATCTGTCCCAGATTTTGAAAGCTGTAAAATAACAGGATACAGAACCTTTAAGTGCAATGTTGGTATGATGTGCGACGCTTACATTTTCATGGTCTTTTCTCTTAAATCTGTAATACAAAAGTATAAACTACTGCCATAGCACATGACATAAAAGGTTAAAAACCTACTGTAGATGGCATCCAATTTATTTTTGTCCAGCAGTAAACGTGCATCTCCTCTGCCTTGTTTTCCCCCTCGAAGATTGCTCACCAGCAGTATCTCCACAGTGAAGACTGCTGTGAGCAGATGCCTCACAAATACTGTAGCTGAATTTGCATTAGTAGCATAGGCCCATGCCAGTTTGTCAATCATGACTCCAGTCCCCGGATGAATCTCCACCTGTTCAAACAAAAAGACATTTTAATAATTTAGAGTTTAAATAATTACAATTTGGTCAGTGTCAGAGACTTAAAGCAACACTAAATAACTTTCTAAATGTCCAAGTGGCTCTTTTAAATTTGCTGCAGAATCTGGCGGCAAGAAGCAGAGGGGAGCAGAGTAGCACAACAGTGATTTTTGACTGGCCAACATTCACGCTTATGCTTTAGTTTGCCTACGTCTGTTGGCTCCAGTTAGCTCAGGGTTAGCTCTTAGATAGAAGTACACCTCCTTGCCCCTTTTTTATGGTGACAGTGGGAAAATCCCATCAAACTTCAGTTTAGCTCTTCACAAAATGCACAGATATACACTCACCAGCCACTTTATTAGGTACACCATGCTAGTAACGGGTTGGATCCCCTTTTGCCTTCAGAACTGCCTCAATTCTTCGTGGCATAGATTCAACAAGGTGCTGGAAGCATTCCTCAGAGAGTTTGGTCCATATTGACATGATGGCATCACACAGTTGGCGCAGATTTGTCGGCTGCACATCCATGATGCGAATCTCCCGTTCCACCACATCCCAAAGATGCTCTATTGGATTGAGATCTGGTGACTGTAGAGGCCATTTGAGTACAGTGAACTCATTGTCATGTTCAAGAAACCAGTCTGAGATGATTCCAGCTTTATGACATGGCGCATTATCCTACTGAAAGTAGCCATCAGAAGTTGGGTACATTGTGGTCATAAAGGGATGGACATGGTCAGCAACAATACTCAGGTAGGCTGTGGCGTTGTAACGATGCTCAATTGGTACCAAGGGGCCCAAAGAGTGCCAAGAAAATATTCCCCACACCATTACACCACCACCACCAGCCTGAACCGTTGATACAAGGCAGGATGGATCCATGCTTTCATGTTGTTGACGCCAAATTCTGACCCTACCATCCGAATGTCGCAGCAGAAATCGAGACTCATCAGACCAGGCAACGTTTTTCCAATCTTCTATTGTCCAATTTCGATGAGCTTGTGCAAATTGTAGCCTCAGTTTCCTGTTCTTAGCTGAAAGGAGTGGCACCCGGCGTGGGCTTCTGCTGCTGTAGCCCATCTGCCTCAAAGTTCGACGTACTGTGCGTTCAGAGATGCTCTTCTGCCTACCTTGGTTGTAACGAGTGGTTATTTGAGTCACTGTTGCCTTTCTATCAGCTCAAACCAGTCTGGCCATTCTCCTCTGACCTCTGGCATCAACAAGGCATTTCTGCCCACAGAACTGCCGCTCACTGGATATTTTTTCTTTTTCGGACCATTATCTGTAAACCCTAGAGATGGTTGTGCGTGAAAATCCCAGTAGATCAGCAGTTTCTGAAATACTCAGACCAGCCATTCTGGCACCAACAACCATGCCACGTTCAAAGTCACTCAAATCACCTTTCTTCCCCATACTGATGCTCGGTTTGAACTGCAGGGGATTGTCTTGACCATGTGTACATGCCTAAATGCACTGAGTTGCCGCCATGTGATTGGCTGATTAGAAATTAAGTGTTAACGAGCAGTTGGACAGGTGTACCTAATAAAGTGGCCGGTGAGTGTATGTTAATTGCCGCTTTTTCTTACCAGAACCCATTCTATATTATATGTAGCCATACATAGTACTCATCCAAATTTGAACCATTTTAATGCCACCAAGTGCAATTTTTTCACGTTTCTCACTTGTTTCAATGTGACGCGTTAAACATAAAACCACTTTCAGCAAGCCATCATTATCTTAAGCTCAGTTTAAAATTAAAAAAATTACTTACCTGTGACGTTAGGTTCATTCGTCTGCGTAGTTAACATCCTTGCTAGACGCAGATCCATGGGGAAGGCAGCTCCGTGTTAAATCACGCAAATCCTCCGTTATGAAGTAGGCTATTATCCAAAATCTGTTACCCGCGTTATTACCCATGCTAGGTCTCGCGTTGATAGCAGCCTGGTTGATAGCGGCCAGGTACAAAGCAGCACGGCCCGCCCTACTTGCCTTTGATTGGCGTAACCTCATATTTGACCCCACTCTTAACAAATCACAGCTTCTGTCAGTACTCTCTGGTTTGAGCGGTAGATTCAGTTTTCTACAGAGAAACCCGACATTCAAACTCAGTTTTGTAATTTAAGGGACAGAGATGCCAGAAAGAAAACATTTTACACCTGATACAACTGAAAGAGACTGGATGTGGAAAAACGTTCCAACACGTGCTTTAACCAGATGGAAAAAAGGTAAACGCACTGCTCATACATTACGTTTATGCTAGAGTTATGGTTGCCAACTGTCCTGAAAAAAAAAAGGAATCATCCCATATTCAGAGAAAATATTACGCGTTCCGTATTGAGGTTTAAAAGAACACGATTTGTCACATATTTCAGCAAAAAAAGACACCCCGCTGGAGTTATTCTGTTTCTTTGCTGCACAGTTGTCCCTTCTTATTCTCCCTCCTCCTTCTCCTGTTGATCAGAGGATCGCTTTATCCGCTGATGCTTGCTGGATCCACAGCTGTAAAAGCTGCTGGTCATGATATTAGTTTGAACATCTAATGAGAGGGAAACATGAAGATGAAACCAGGAGATGTCTGTATTGAATCATCAGAGCTGAACTGGTGATGGAGAAACAGGTTAATGTTTTAGATTACATGAATGAGTTATGAGCTATGTCTAGCTTTTAATAAATAATCTTATCTGAATCTCACAACCAAAGTGGTCATCTGATGTTAAATGTATAGAAATCCATTATCATTGTAAATATTAAAACTACCCTAGTAAGCTGTATTACTTTTCCTTTGGGAAGGTACCATCTGTGCAGTCAGAAATTCTGTCAAAGAAAGATGTTTAATCTATTTAATTATTGTGTAAAAATAATTGATGTCTGCCCTTTTTTTTACACATGTATTAAATTAAAGTCTTTTATGTTGATTAAGCATCATGAGGCGAGAGGTGATTCCCTATTTTTTTTTTTGGTGGGAGTCGGCCACCCTAACTACAGTTGTTGTCACTTATTGTCATTGTTCTGTAAGTTACTACTAGTTATTGTCCATTGTGTATTAGAAAAATCAACAGAGCTTTGACCGACATCGGGCAGCACACCACGCAAAACCACGTAAGTGCAATTTATTTCCTATCCATCTTGTCTCAACAACTGCTACAAAGTTTATGGGTTTTCATACTTTTGTTATTTGGAACATTTCAGTACTATTTTGGTACACATAACATGGCTTAAATTATTGTATGTTGTGTGTATGCAAATGTGAGCTGAAATGTTAACAAACCAATGCAGTTCCATACATTTATATAGATATGTATTTTAAATTATAAATTATGCAACATAATGTACTATTTTTACCTCATGACCTACCCCATTCTGTGTAGGTTAGTTATGAGAAGGAAATGCCAAGGATTTGAGAATCTAGACTGGGCATCATATTGTTTCTGCAGTACAAGTGATCTAAAATGTTACTTTAGTAATTTAAAATGATGAATAGAATAAGAAAATGTCAATTTTATACTTAAAAGCTAAGCTTTATCTTTCTGTTGAAAATACTGTAATAATAATAATAATGAAACATGAAAAGGAAAAACTGCATTGCACTGTTTTCAGGGGAGCTGTGCGAAATCTATCTTAAAGCAGAACTAAGTAAGTTTTTTCACCTCAATAAATGTTTTCTAGAGTCCCTGTGGGGGTAAACAAGGACTTGGCGGGGTGATTCGTGGGTCTCTCCCCTCCCTCCGGGGTCTGTGTCCTGAAAGCAGCACTTGCAACTTTCAGTGGATCGGACCCGACTAATCTCGCGAGAACAAACCTGCTTTACGGCACTCACACTCACGTACATAAATACAAGCATGAAGCCCTTGCCGTTGTTAGCAACGCCACCCTTAGGAGCGCAAAGATGACAATAATACTCACCTGTCAAGACATAAGTGTTTATTGTATTTGGAGAGTGCATGGGCCAGCCTGGACGGCGTTGTTCGCCAACGCCATGGCTGGTGTGGGTGGTTTTGCCACGCTCACGCGGAGGCATGGTGTGAGGGTGAACACCGGCTTCCCGTGTAGCGTGGAGGAGGTCGCCCTGGCGGTGGGAGAGGTAGTCGGACACAGCGCCGTGAAATCCGGATCGCGGATGAGCGGAGCTGTGGTTCTGTTCATGGCGACAATCGAACAGGCAAATAGACTTGTTGAGGAGGGGATCACTGTCGGGGGGGCGTTTGTGCAGGTGGTCCCGCTGGCTCAGCCGGCCACGCGGGTCGTCCTGTCAAATGTCCCGCCTTTCATCTCTGATGAGTTTCTGAAGAGAGAGCTGTCCAGGCACGGGAAGGTAGTTTCTCCCATAAAGAAAGTGCTGTCTGCGTGTAAGTCTCCTCTACTGAGTCACGTAGTGTCACACAGGCGGCAGCTGTTTATGATCCTGCCCAACAGGTCAGAGGAACTCAACCTGAGGTTCCATGTCAAAGTAGATGACTTTGATTACATTTTATTTGCTACTTCCTCTGCCATGAACTGTTTTGGTTGTGGGGAGGAGGGTCACACGGTGAAGGTGTGTCCACAGAAGGCAGGGTCTGGTCCTGCTAGTGGAGGGAAAAAACCCTCCAGGTCTAATGAGAATGACAGTTTAACCAGCATAAAGACAGGAGAGCCTGATGCAGCTGGACCTAGTACATCTGAACAGAACCAAACAGCCAGCACAGTTAATGACAGTTCAGCAAGCATGGAGAAGAACCAGGATGAGGGTGTGGGGGCTCAGCCCCACCTTGATGGTGTGAAAGAGGGACAGGTGGAGGAAGTGGAGAGGGGGAAAGTCTCAGAGGAGGAGCTGGCGCCCAGCTCTGGGCTGATGGAGGGCTCTGGGGACAGCAGAGGAGGACAGGAAAAAATGAAGGAAAGTGGTGAAGGGAGTAGTGGGGATGTAAATGATGCAGTGTTTGTGAAACCAGCTGAGGAGATGGAGATAGAAACACCAAATCAGTCTGGAAAAATTAGCTAAAAAAAAAAGAAGTGTGTCCATTGATGGAGTCACTGAAACAAGAGGCGGGGCAAAGAGTAGCAGACAGGTGGGGTCCAGCCTCAGTGTGGAGGGAACTGATGATAGTGACTGTGAGAGCTGTGTGTCTGACATGAGTGACATCTCCCTGAGTCAGA
>SSNP01000305.1:323185-344091 GCA_006937955.1 Pachypanchax playfairii
GTGTATTATTGGAGGACCTGCTGAAACTGCTCAAGTTACATTCTACTGGGACTAGAAAAGTTCCTGAAGAAATTTTGAGAGGGATTGCCACTCTGTGTGGGACTCTGAAACCCTCAGCCAATCAGAAAGCTGCAATTTCACAAAGCTGTAAATGCTACTCAGATATAAATATTTCTACAACAAGAATGAATGAATGGTCTTTTTTCTAGATAAGAAACACCCCAGAGAAATTTTTAATATTTACTATGTTGATTTAATTAATTGTCAAATTTATTGGATATATTTGTTTTTTAAATGTCACCATGCAATAACAGGAAAAACATTTGCAAGCCATGAATATATTTCCTGGCTTTGCAAAAATGCTAACTTAGAAAATTTTAAGGTGCCACAAATTAATAAAAAATGCCTTATTAATCTCAGAGGGAATTTGTAATGTTGCAGTATGGACATTTTTAATCGCATGTTAAAAACAAGCTTTTAATAGTTGCATGCTTTTCCCTTAAATTTCATTGTCATTCTATGTTAGTTATCTGTATGTCTCATATTTGTGACAACACATGTAGATCTTGTGTTTTCTATAAAAAAACTTACAATAGTTTAGTTTCCATGATGATTGTCTAACTTGTGTATGTTTGATATTACATTTTTCCTCAAAGACTATTATATTTTGGATTATCGTCATATATTGTTTTACAAAGTACCCAAAACATACAAGTTTCATTTTATAGAATTTTTCTAGGGATTTTAGATCTGGTTTCACTCTGGTATAAATTTCATACAAGTTTCAGACAAGACAGATACAAACTTTACAAGGTTTATCTATATCTTCTCCATATGTGCACATTAGCGGGTACGCATGTGGACTCAAAATATAAAAGCCGTATCAGATGAAAATTTGAAAGGCCCGTTTGCGCACTTAACATTGGTTCGGCTGAGCTGCGGTTCTGCTGCTTATTGGGCTGCCGATCAGCTGATCTCTCCCATCACCAACAAAGACATATACAGTCTTTGATCAGTTATTGTTATTGAAGAGAACACACTGCATAACACAATCATCAGAACACAGATTTATTAAAAGAAAAGCAGTTCTCCAAGACGAAGGAGCCAACTCATATAGATTTGCACCACTAATAAACCTTAACTTTTACAAATATCACTCCCTTTCCTGCTGACAAAGTCCTTCCCTTAATACTTTTGCATCTATAACACATTTTGAGGAGCGTTTCTGTGGTTTTGGACATTTATGCATCACAGTGTTTATGTACGAATATCTCCAACATGGCGACTTGATGACGCGGCGTGAAAATCCCCTATAGTTATTTACAACATGACGGATCATGTCAAGAGAGTGGCTTGGATTTGTTTAATAAATAAATCTATTCGACGTCATCGTCGCGCACATTTGTAGAGGTTGTGACACCCCATTGAGGCAATCTGAGTTTGGAGAGTTTCATAAAATAAAGTATGAAATTGTTTACCTGGCACTCCAGTGTCCTCCGATATCTTCCTCCAGATAAGTGTTACATTTTGTGTAGTGGTAATGGCAAGGAAGAGACAAAATACTCGAGGTGAAAGTAAGTAAAAATTTAATGAGAGAACAAAAACCCGCTGGTGAAACAGCAAAACAAAACTTAATGGGAGATGAGGGTGAAAGCGAGAATAGAGACAATAATCCATAAGGACGGTGACGGAGGCAAACAAGGACTAACTGACAATCTGACAGACAAAGTAACGAGACTTAAATACAAAACTGAACTAATGAACTAACACGAAACACCTGGACAAAAACAGAAGCTGAAAACACCCTGGCACTAATGAATCATGAAGTAAACAATCAAGGAACCTAAGATACATAGCGGGAAACAGGAAGTGGAAAACAATACCAAAATAAAAGCAAAACAGGAAACAAGTACAAGGACAAAATAAAAGCTGAACATAAAGACAGGGGAATAAGACAAGACACAAGACTAAACCTGGAACCACGAGGAGCTAAGGAATAACCACACACAAAATCACAGATAAAATCTTGAATGAAATTACTATAAGAAATCATAAATAAATAAACCAAACCTAAGATCTAACAATAAGGTCTGATCTCTTCCTGTCCTTATAAAAAGACAAAGACGGTACAGTTCACGGTTGTTACAGACTGCGAAATTCAGTTTCTCCTCTATTTTGAAATAAATTTGAACGACTGGCAGATCTAGGCTTTGAAAAGAGTTCAGTGAAAAGAGTTGTTGATTGGTTGCTGCCCCAAAGTTCAATTTTCCCAATTTCATGCTGCAGCTGCCTTGACGGACCATCTGAGTAACAGCTGCGTGGATGCATTTTGGCGCAGCTTGATGCCCACCTGCTGCTTAGCACCATAGATTTTACATGTAATCTAGCTCCCCTGCTGCCTGTAATCGCTGGGCGGTGTGAACACACCATAATACCATAAATCGTCTGCCACAACGAGGCTTGAACTGTGGAGTCTCCAGGTCAAGCTCCTGCAAGCCCCGGGGATATGTGGTGAATATATACATTATTTCATTGTCATTGGGGGTTTCCCAACATGTGAGCAGCAGGTTCTTGTGGAACTGTTTTTATTAGCAGCTAGCTAATACATAGCTGCAGCAGGTCGCTGAAGCGGGAAACCCCGGGCACCACGTTTGGCTGGAGAACAAACCACGGAGGATTTTTTTTTTGCTGCTTGTACAAGTGAGGCGTGAAGGATGGTGTGTGAGGAGGACCGAAGATCTTAGGAGGGGACTCCAGGAAGTTTTGGCTTGCTCGAGAAGAGCCACGTGGCAATTTTGAGCTCTTTGCCACGGGCTGAATCGATGACTGAGCTACAAACGGGTAGGGGCTAGTTTTATCAGAATCAGTGTGTGATCAGCGGGGCTGGAGAGCATGATTAATGAGCTGAACTCATGATATTTTATTGTCCTTCTCGGATCGGGGATCAGAGCGGGGCCGGATGTAGGCATGGGCAGGAGGGGGCATTGCCCCCCAAATTCCGTGACTGCCCCTCCAAACGTGATTACATGCAGAAATACCAAATTTAAAAAATATTTCAGTGAAAAATGGTCAAAGTGAGCGCTCTCTTCTGTTTGTCCTCATTCAAAGTAGCTACTAGCTACTGATTGGGAGATGGATAGGGAGGGTGTGGCCAGTCGCTGTACTTAGTTGTCGCTTGCTCAGTTTTCAGTAGAGCTGGCAGACTGTTGCAGTTAGTTGAACTTAGCCACAGTTTTGGAGTTGTCTTCCACTGCCTTTTACCAGAGTTTTTGGTTACTTCCCCCCCTCTATATCACTCTCTTCTTTTGTATTTGAAGAGAACCGAGTCGACCATGCAGAGATTTCTGACTGCTAAAGCTAAACTTAGCAGTTGCAGTGCTACGGTTTTAGCAGCAGCAGAGACTGAAATACCCGGTTTGTCCGGTGGGACTGCTCCTCCACTAGCCACCGACTCTATCCCCCATTCCCAGTCCAACAGTACACCCAGATGGCTGAAGGCTTTGTGCTGTGTTATACTGTTTATATTCCATATTCCACCTTTAAATATTACTTAAAATACAACATTTAATGTTAATACACAAAATGTGCCTGTTTTGGCTGACTAGATTAACCTGTTCTGGTGATTGTTTTTTTTATTTTACAATTGAAATCATCATCATCATCATCATCATCATCATCATCAGTTTATTTATAAAGCACATTTAAAAACTGCAGTGATGCAGGCCAAAGTGCTGTACACAAATAAAAACAACAAATAGGCTACAGAGATAAAAATAAACATACTATAAAAACAAACATAAAAACACTAAAATAAGGTCAGCAAGGGGTTAGACTGCTCGGACAGAGTTAAAAGCCTGAGAATAAAATTAAGTCTTTAAACGGATCTATAATACCCGCTATAAGGCCCGCTCACCGCGGGCCTTATAGCGGGCTGGACGAACCTGCAGCAAGTGCTGCTCAGAGGACCTCAGGGAACGCCTCGGGACATAGGGACAGAGAAGCTGTGCCAAGTAGGGTGGCCCGAGCACATGCAAAGATTTAAAAGCAAATAAAAGGATCTTAAATTTAATCCGATAGCGGATTGGCAACCAGTGCAGATTAGCCAGTACAGGGGTGATATGTTGTTTCAAAGTAGTTCCAGTTAAAAATCGTGCAGCAGCATTTTGTACTAACTGGAGACGAACTATTGCGGATGAAGGAGCACCATATAACAGAGAGTTGGCATAATCAAGGCGTGATGTCACAAACGCATGGATGACTGAGTGAAGATCTTTTCTCCTCAAAATGGGTTTGCTTTTATCTGAACATCAAGTTTAAAGCTGGAGTGCGTAACTTTTACATGTCCGTGGATGTCCGTTTCAGTCAAGCCACTATCAGAGGAGATGACACAATGCAGATTAAGCCGATCGGCTCCTCAAACATCTCACGGTATTTTTCAATATATATCATTTTTACTTTGCGTGTCGACTGCGACATTCCCGCGCTGTCGCACATGAAATTACGTCTTTTATGTCACAACAAGAAAAATAATAAGAAATAGAACGCAGTGTCTCGTAGCAGCCGGCAGAACGTGAAGGTCGACATGGCGGAGAATCCAAATAAACAGCCGAGAGACACTTATCGGGAAGTGGATCCTACCACAAAAAAAAAAAATAATTCCTGGACGTTCGGCAGAGGGACTATTGGCTAAGAAGGAAAGTGACCGAAGGAGAAGGCAAACGCGAATTTGTATCGGCGTCGCTTTTCCTCGGTGGAGAGAAGAGATCTGGCTGATGTTCACGGGTGCATAAGTGGTCCGCAGGTCCGCACACACTGTCAAAATATAAAATGCGCACCAGATGAAACCCAGAGCGCCGAAGTTCCAGCTGATCAGCTGATTCTGTGTCAGTTTGTGTCTGTCAGTTTGCCAGTGTAACGGTTTTTCAGTCAGTCAGATCAGTGTAGCTGATTGCAGGATTCTGCATCGTGTCAAAACTGAAAAAATTCACTGAATAAGACAAATAGATCATTGTGGCCCCAACAGCTGACTAATAAATTTCAACACCAAACTGTTAAATGTAGATTAAAGTGAACAATCAAACCTGTAAACAATCCAACCTGAACTCTGAAGGTTTTTTTTTACCAGTATTTTTATATTTTACTGGTTTCTCTTGATTTTTTCAACAATGAAATTATATTTATTGAAACAAATATAGAGCCAGGTAAAGTAAACAGACTGAATTTGAAGCTTGATTAAGACAGATACCGGTTGGAATAACAACGGCAGAGATAAAGCGGTGGCAGCTGGGCTTACGTCATATGGAAGCGCCAGCTTTATTGTTGTAATGACGCAAAAATTCCGCTAGGGGGCGACAGAAGTTACAGAAGTTACGCACTCCAGCTTTAAGATCAGCATCAACTTTCATCTCCAGGTTAGTAACAGCTTGTTTGTTATACTGGGCCAAAGAGCCTAAATGCAACCTGGGGATCTCAGTGGGGCTTCCAAAAACCATCATCTCTGTCTTCTCATAACTAAAACATAAAATTTCTCTGATCTCATTAGATCTTATTTTAAGGTGTGGGTGAATATCTCAAGTTTTTTGCAGACTTCTTTTTGAAAATAACATTTCAAAACAGGTATGTAAAACCTTTGCACAGATTATAATCCATCAATCTGTTCAAATATCTGATTTGTGTTGTCCCAAAATCTGGATACATATCTGATACTGGAAACCAAAATGACTCTCATTTCTGCTTCCAGTCAGCTCCAGGGTGTGGATCATCAGAGGAGTCTTCAGAGTCTGGACTTGGTGGGTTTAACAAGAAAAAGAAAGTCAGCTTTATTGTCAATACTGCCATGTACATGACATACACAGAATTAAAATTGCGTTACTCTCAATCCGCACATTATAACAGGGTTGGAAGTAAAAAGGAAAATTAAATATAAAAATCAGAAATGTAAAGACTATAAGTTTGACACAGACACAGTCCACACTGTGTCCAATGGAGCAGGTAGGTGCAGGGGGGCTGTTGGGTAAGAGCAGTCTGTGGTGGGGATCAGGAGGGGCTCGAGATTGGAGTACTTGTGTCAGGAGTTCAGTTTCCGCACAGCCTGATGAATGAAGCTGTCTCTCAGGCCTGCTGGTCCTGGCCCGGAGGATGCATAGTCTCCTTCCTGATGGCAGCACTCTAAAAAAGTGGTGTGAGGGGTAGGTGGGTTCTCCAGTGATACAGAGGGCATAACCTGGGTGTTATCTTTGACCAGGACATGTCTTATAGTTTTCATATAAAGCATGTTACCAGGACAGCCTACTTCCACCTGCGTAATGTTACTAAAATTAGCAGCATTTTGAATCAAAGAGATGCAGAAATATTAGTTCATGCATTTATTTCTTCTAGACTTGATTACTGTCATTCTTTATCACCAGGATGTTCTAATAGTGCTGTTAAAGGCCTCCAGCTGATCCAAAATGCTGCTGCCAGAGTTCTGATGAGAGTTAGAAGGAGAGACCATATTTCTCCTGTTTTAGCATCACTTCATTGGCTCCCTGTAAAATCTAGAATAAAGTTTACGGTTTTACTTTTGACTTATAAGGCCTTGAACGACCAAGCTCCAGCTTATATTAAAGATCTTATTGTTCCATATGCTCCTAACAGAGCACTTCGCTCTCAGACTGCAGGTCTGCTTGTAGTTCCTAGAGTTTCTAAAAGTAGAATGGGAGGAAGAGCTTTTAGTTATCAGGCTCCTCTCCTGTGGAACCAGCTTCCACTTTTTATCCGTGAGGCAGACACCTTATGTAGCTTTAAGAATAAACTTTTTACACAATCCTATAGTCAGGGTTAGCTTGGGTTCTCCTGAGCTTTTCCTTTAGTTATGCTGCTATAGGTTTAGACTGCCGGCGGACATACTCTCACATAAACAAGAGATGAAATATTCCCACTAGAGCCATCAAATTGTTATTGCTTTTTATTGTTGCTGCTGCCATTAAAGGGACTGTATCATGCTATTTTACAGTTTTCAACGTCTGGGATTGGCACATATATGATAAAACCTTACTGTTTGAGTTATATTCACTTTATTTGTCCTGAAATATAACTTATATTTTTGAGTTATTCTGTGACCAGGAAGTAAAAACACTCAGTTTACCTAAAACCCCACCTCCCAACTGTGAGTGCGATTGGGCTGTTTAGAAACACTAAATAAACTCCTGTAACTCTCACAGCCAAATGCACATTTTCGACGAGAAATTTTTAGAATGAAATACAACAAAATGGAGGTGCTAATTTGTCAGAGGACGCTCGGTGGTGAGGAGCGTCTGGAGGGAAGGACGGTCCACTCGCGACTGGATGCGATCCAACCCAGGAGATGACACCAAGAATGGGATTGGACGGGTGAAGTGAGACAGGTCGTAGGCGAGGAGCTGGTTTCTGGAGGCAGCGACCGTAGTCGCTGACTGCGAGACCAGCAGCCAAGAACAAGGCGGAAAGAGAGAGAGATCAACCGGGACAGGTCTGAGGTCTGAGGCTGGATTAATGAGGCGGATAAAGCAGCACGGAGGCTAACAGGAGCTTGTGGCAAACAGGACATCTGACTGAGAACTGGCAGGGTGAGTGACTGTGTCTTTTATCCGGTGGTGGGACGGGCTGCGGTGATGTGGAGCTCAGCTGTAAAGCTGGGTCGAGTTGATAAGTCTTTAGTAGCAGCTCATGCTAATAAAGAGCAGCAGGTGGTTGAAGTGTGGGAACTCTGGGCTGTAGCTTAGACATCTGCCGTGATGAGCTCCTGACAAATTGTTTCGGACTCTCGCAGCTCGCCTCGTACCTACTACAGGGGCAGCAGGGATTGGTCAGTCATTCAAATGACGGTGGTGGACGGGTGGTGACTAGTTTTACCTACAATTCACTTTGAGCCGATATTGGTGATTCTGTTGTAAATTTGCATAGCATAACGCTACATGTGAGAGTGAAAATAAAGACTGATCTCAACCTCCATGTTCTTCTGGTATTCAGTTGTTAAACAGCCAGCCAGCTTGCCTATAGCTTTTCTCTAATGCATATGAATGTGGATGAGGTACTACTCTCGCATCACAATTCTGAGACACACTTCTGAGCTGGGCCCGGCGTCATGGGCAGGCCTGATGCGTGAATGGGCAATGTCTCTCTTTACTCCCCATGTTTGTGTTGATTATTATTGCTGCCATTAACTGTTTCTCTGTTTATCTTTCTATAGGCATGACGATGGCCCAAATCCATCAGTGTTTGTCTGTGTCTCTTTCCTGTCAGTTCAGACCCCAGTCCGCTAAGGCAGAAGGCCGCCCATCCTGAGCCGGGTTCTGCTAGAGGTTTCTTCCTGTTAAAAGGGAGTCATTCCTTTCCACTGTTGCCAATCATGCTTGCTCAGGATGGGGGATTGCTCTGAATTAACAATTCAACCCAGTCGGCTGGTTCCTCAGATAGGAAATGTCTTATTATTAATTGGTTGATTTTTCTGTAAAGTGTCTTGAAATGACTTTGTCATGAACTGACGCTTTATAAATAAATAAACTTGAACTTGAACTTCACAATACAGTAACTCAGCAACAGAGTGTCTTCAATCAAAAGCTTCTTCAGATCGCTGCAGCAGAGACCGCTCCAGGAGATCCTTCTTGCCCATAGCTATAACCCTCTACAATGGCTCCTAAAAGAGGCCATTCCATTAAAAATGTTTTTTTTTAGGTTTCTGTTGAATATTTTAGCTCCACAGCAGTGGCGGGTGTTGAAATATTTTTTGGGTGGGGCTGCATAAACCCAACTAGTGACGGTCAATAAAACATTTGTAAAGATGAGTTCATGTAAACTTGTATAAAACAAAACATTTTCAACGTCAGTTAAATATTTAACAAAGGCTTTATTCAATTGTAAAATAACAACAACAAAAAAATCACCAGAACAGGCTAATCTAGTCAGCCAAACAGACAAATTTTGTGTATTAACATTAAATTTTGTGTTAAGTAATATTTAATGTAATATAAACATTAAATGTTTGATCATTTTAATTGTCGAGCACTGGATAAAGCCACTGTGCTTTAGAAACAGTTCTCCATATAGCAGGTCACACAGACGAGATGCTGAGTAAAAAACAAAACACTCAGCAGGATGGTGTCACACACCTAAAAAACAGTTTTATAACAAAGCCATCTACTAGTCATGATTTTAAACTTCCTAACAACTTCTTTTTTCTTTACAGACTTCTCTATCACTGGGTTTAGCAAGTTTCCTTTCTGTTCAGTTTTATTCTACCAGAAAACAAAAAGAAAACATTACTTACTTTCATTATCACGTGTCTCCTGGTGTTCTCTTCTTTATATTTTCGGACAGATGTTTCATATCCCTCATCACTCCTGTAACCATCCAGGATCAGAGCCCCTTGTTTTAAACAAAAACCGAGTTAGCATAGCTACATCTAGCTAGCTCAGAGTGAAGCCTCTCACAGACTGCTTTTCTTTCTCATTTACCGGCTGTTTGATAGCAGACAACTTTAGGTTATGAACATAACCCCGGTTCTCTGATTAGCATGAGTGAGTGTCTCACTATGGGGAACGCCTCCTGCGTGACCTCATCAGAAGCTTTAATTTCATTACGCCAGCCCTCATAGGCTGGCCTTGTTGACGTCTATGTCACACAGCCCCATCCTACCCTATAAAAGAGGCTGACATAGCGTATGTCGTCATACAAAACAAGCTCACCTCTTCCTCGCTTCGAAAGCAAGGAGGGTGGTCTGGTGAGACACTCACTCATGCTAATCAGAGAACTGGGGTTATGTTCATAACCTAAAGTTCTCTATCATAGCATTCGTTTCGTGTCTCACTATGGGGAGAAATACTAACTCCCGGATTGCCAGACAAGCCTGACATGAAGACAACTGTTCCTCATTGCCCTCAAGAAAGGGCAACATCCTCAGATCCTACCTGGAGGACTGAATGCGCCAGAACCGGAGCAGGTACATCCATACTTTAAAATCTGGAGAATGTATGAGGAGACACCCAATACGCTGCCGAGCCCTCTTCCTGAATTGAAACACTTTTAAATAGGGCCCATGAAGTGGCCAGGCCCCTGGTTGAATGTGCACGAAGACTGGGGGGAACCTGTAGGTCCTTGCTGGAGTATGCCAGAGCAATGGCCCCCACAATCCAGTGTGAAAGTTGCTGCTTTGACACCGGCTTCCCAAAGTTAGGTTTAGCCCAAGACACAAAGAGCTGATCAGTTTTCCAAAAATTCTGTGTTCTGGTCACATACATCTGTAGTGCACGGACTGGACACAAATTATTAAAGCGCCTCTGCTCCTCTGAGGGAAAAGGAGGAGGAGAGAAGGAAGACAGCTCAATGTGGGAGCAAGAACCCATTACTTTTAGAATAAAAGCTGGATTAGGCTTGAGCCACACTTTTGTGCCATCAGCAGAAAATTTAAGACTCGCCTTATGCACAGACAGAGCATGAATGTCACCAACCCGCTTAGCGGGAGCCAGGGTGAGGAGCAACGCAGTTTTCAGGGATAAAGATTTAAGGTCGACCTGTCCTAATGGTTCAAAAGGAGGACCTTAGAGGGCATCCAGCACAGTAGGCAGGTCCCGGGGGGGACAGGTTTCTGGAAACAGGCAATTTGCGGCGTGAAACCCTCATAAAGCGACAAATTAGGGGATGTTGGCCAACAGTCTTTCCCTCAAAGCCAACATGGCAGGCAGAAATGGCTGCCACGTGCACTTTGATCATAGAAAAAGCTTTGCCTTTCTCAACTTGGTCTTGTAGAAAAGACAAGATCACTGTTACAGAGCATTGAAAAGGAGGGCCCTGAGAGTCTGAACACCAGCTCTCAAACACATGCCACTTCTGCTCATAGAGAGACCTCATTGATGAAGCTCTAGCAGACTGAATGGTGTCAATAACACCATGAGGGAGGCCCGCCGCTGTCAGGTTGAACCATTCAGGGGCCAGGCCCAAAGGGCCAGCCTCTCTGGGTGTGGGTGAAAGATCTCCCCTGGGCCTGAGACAGCAGATCCCTGCGGAGGTGAAGCTGCCACGGGGGCCCGCAAAGGAGCTGAAAAATGTCTACCAACCAGTGTTTTCCTGGCCAGCGAGGGGCTATGAGAATCAGAGATAGTCCCTCCCCCCTCACCCTGGCCAGGATGGGGGAAATCAGGGCAACGGGTGGGAAGGCATACAGGAGGGTCTTTGGCCACCCGTGAGCCAGAGCATCCACTCCCAGCGGAGCGCTCTGATCTTTCAGAGAGAAAAAGAGGGGACACTGTGCGTTCTCCACAGATGCATATACATGTACCTTCGCTCTGCCGAACCTCTCCCAGATCTGATTTGCTACCCCTGGGTGAAGCTTGCAGTCTGCAAAAAGCGGGTCGCCCCTTGACAGCAGATCTGCTCAGTGATTCAGTACCCCTGGCACATGTGTAGCTTTTAGTGATAACAAGGTCACACTGCTCCATAAGATCAGTTTGTGTGCTAGCATGTGTAAGCTGGGAGACCTCAGACCTCCCTGCCTGTTGATATAAGCCACCACTGTGGAGTTGTCTGTTCTCACCAGAACATGACAGCCTCTCAGCCAGGGCAGGAAGTGTTTCAGAGCCAGATGGACAGCCAACAGCTCCAAGCCATTTATGTGAGTGGAGCGCATGTGTGGTCCCCATCTCCCATTCACTGACCTCCCCTCGTGAGTAGCCCCACAACCCACCAGAGAGGCATCTGGAGTTTAAAGTGAGTCTAAAATGAGTCCTATGAAGGGGATGCGCTTAGAGGGGTCAGCACACTTTTTTCCCGGTTTATCTGAAACCCCAGATCTTCTAGGAGGCTCATTATCAGCTCTGTGTGATGCGCCGCCTGCTGAGCAGAGGGAGCAGCCACAAGCCAGTGCTCTGATGAACCTGTGCCCATCAGTTGTTGATTTCGACTAAAGTATATTTTTTAATGCACTGTCACCAAAAATATCAACCAGTCTGGACTATATTATAGCCTAAAATTATTAATACCGGACTATTAAGTACAAACAAACTGAACATAAACATATATATAGACATATACAGTCTTTCTTCAGTTATATTGTTATTTTATTGTTGCTGAGGAGAACACACTGCGTATGTTCAGAACACAGCTTTATTACAGGAATACCTGTTATACAAAAGCCAACTCGTACGAATCTTTTTCAATATTCGCGCCCTTTACTGCAGACAAAGTCCTTCCATGTATGCCTTTGCATCTAACGCATTTAGAGGAGCTTTACTGTGGTTTCTCCATCCCAGTGTTTACCACCGCGTATCTCCAATAGCGACTTCCAGTTTGATGATGCTGCGATTATGAGCCGTGAAACCTCCGTACAGAAGAGACGCACAAAGAGTGTTGTTTCATGTTTTCCGATTTCCATCTTAAAGCAATTAGGTAAAATTAGTGAAAAAGCCATTTTCCGTTTTTTGTTTTTCTTATTTAGAGATGAAAAACAGAATACGAATATATGAATATGAATATAAGTGGTTTTCCGTTTTTGATGATTCCGGAATAGCGCTACAGCTGGTGGCAGCTTGTTGGAGTAGCACTGTGACTTAGCTAGCATTTGCTAGCATTTTTTTTGTTCTTCTGAGTATTTCTTGCTAGTTTTTTCTTCTGGAAATATTTTCTAAATACCTTTCTTCTGATTTGGGTGCTGTGCTAATTGAGTTTTTTTGCTTGATTTTTCACATTTTTTTCCACTTGTTATGATGCGTAACCATGGCAACAAGAGACTTGTTTACAAGAAAGAGCAGCTAACTGACATTTCTAAGGCTGAAATAATCCTCAAATTGAAACTCTGGATCCCTGATGAGCTCAAAAGAAGAATACGTGGATGCAGAGCAGGAGCAAAGCGAAGACTGAGAAAGAGGAAGTTTAAACCTTCACTTACATCATATTGACAAATGTGAGATCTCTTTGCTAACAAAATGGATGAACTTGAAACTCTGTTGAAGACCCAGTCAGAGTATCAGGAATGCAGCGTCATGTGTTTTTTACTGAGACATGGCTAAAGGAGCAGATCCTGGACTCCTGTGTGTGTCTACCTGGCTTTCAAACAATACGGGCAGGCAGAGATTTGAAGAGGAGTGAAAAAAGAAGAGGAGTTTGTCAGCTGATCACATCTGCAGTCACCTATTGGGGGAGCAGCATCAGAGCAAGTGACATGAAGAGGCTGAACAGATGGAGAAGGTGGACTGATTCTGTCCTGGAGACTGAACTGGAGCCTCTTGAGTTGATTGTCCAAAGGAGGATGAAAAACATGATGGAAAACCCTTATCATCCTCTTCAAAACACACTAACTCAACAACAGAGTGTCTCAATCAGAAAATTCTTCATAATCTGCTGCAGCACAGACCGCTAGGAGATCCTTCGTGTCCACAGCTAGAACCCTCTACAATGGCTCCCTGAAGAAGAACTGAGCTACAACGACACTTAATTTCCTTTCGGGGATTAATGAAGTATTTTTGATTTGATTTGATTAATGGTAGTATAAAGTTAAAGAGAGATGGACAGTCAGATGACCCAGCTTTTTACCAGAACTTGAATGCTCCATGTACACACAAATCAAAAAGCCTGCTCTCAGCTTGAAAAGAGTCTCAAAACCCCTCAACGTGTGTTGATAACTACATTTACATACTAGCATGCAAAAGAGTCATTATTGTTTTTATGAAGTTCACAATGTGAATGTCTTGTATTGTTAGTCACAGTATATGGATAAAACTTAAGCTAACTGCTATTTTTTTTTTTTTTATTTTATTTTATTTTTTTTATTTTTTTTTTTTAGTGAGAGATAAATTCTCAAATCGCTATCATAAATTAATCCTACATTAAGACTGAAAGTGTTCTTTAAAGAGGTGAGTCTTAAGTCTGCTCTTAAAAGTAGCTGCCGACTCTGAGGATCGGACCGAGTTTGGTAGGTCATTCCACCATCGGGGGACAACAGAGGAGAAGAGTTTGGAACATGATCTCATGCCACATTGTGGTGGAAGCGCTAGGCGTCTTTCAGCGGCTGAGCGTAGCTGACGCGTGGGAATGTAGGTTTGGATGAAGGAGTGAAGGTAAGTAGGAGCTGTATGTGTTGGAGTCTGGTAAGCCAGAAGCAGAGCTTTGTATTTGATGCGTGCTGCAACTGGAAGCCAGTGCAGAGAAATGAGCAGTGGAGTGACATAAGCCCTTTTGGGCTGGTTGAAGACCAGACGCGCTGCTGCGTTCTGAATCATCTGCAGAGGTTTAACCGAGGACGCCGGAAGACCGGCCAGCAAAGAGTTGCAGTAGTCGATCCGGGACAAGACCAGGGCCTGGACCAGAAGCTGTGTGGTGTGGTCTGTGAGGAAGGCTCTGATTTTCCTGATGTTGTAAAGCGCGAATCGACATGAGCGAGCTACGGAGTTAACCTGCTCTTTGAAGGACAGCTGGTTGTCCAGTATGACACCAAGGTTTCTGGCGGAGGTTTTGGGGAACAGCGTGATGGAGTCAAACTGCACGCTTATCTGAGGAGGTAAGGAGTTACTGGCAGGACAGACAATGAGGTCAGTTTTGGACAGATTAAGCTGAAGGTGGCGATCCCTCATCCACGCCGAGATATCTGAGAGGCAAGCAGATATCCGCACTGAGACGGATGTATCGTCTGGAGGGAACGAGAGGAGGAGCTGAGTGTCGTCAGCGTAGCAATGGTATGAGAAGCCATGGGAGCGAATGATCTCGCCTAATGAGGTGGTGTATAAAGAGAAGAGGAGAGGACAAGAAAGGTGATTTGAGTGACTTTGAACGTGGCATGGTTGTTGGTGCCAGAATGGCTGGTCTGAGTATTTCAGAAACTGCTGATCTACTGGGATTTTCACGCACAACCATCTCTAGGATTTACAGAGAATGGTTCGAAAAAGGAAAAATATCCAGTGAGCGGCAGTTTGGTGGGCGGAAATGCCTTGTTGATGCCAGAGGTCAGAGGTGAATGGCCAGACATGTTCGAGCTGATAGAAAGGCAACAGTGACTCAAATAACCACTCGTTACAACCAAGGTAGGCAGAAGAGCATCTCTGAACGCACAGTACGTCGAACTTTGAGGCAGATGGGCTACAGCAGCAGAAGACCACGCCGGGTGCCACTCCTTTCAGCTAAGAACAGGAAACTGAGGCTACAATTTGCACAAGCTCATCGAAATTGGACAATAGAAGATTGGAAAAACGTTGCCTGGTCTGATGAGTCTCGATTTCTGCTGCGACATTCGGATGGTAGGGTCAGAATTTGGCGTCAACAACAGGAAAGCATGGATCCATCCTGCCTTGTATCAACGGTTCAGGCTGGTGGTGGTGGTGTAATGGTGTGGGGAATATTTTCTTGACACTCTTTGGGCCCCTTGGTACCAATTGAGCATCGTTACAACGCCACAGCCTACCTGAGTATTGTTGCTGACCATGTCCATCGCTTTATGACCACAATGTACCCAACTTCTGATGGCTACTTTCAGCAGGATAATGCGCCATGTCATAAAGCTGGAATCATCTCGGACTGGTTTCTTGAACATGACAATGAGTTCACTGTACTCAAATGGCCTCCACAGTCACCAGATCTCAATCCAATAGAGCATCTTTGGGATGTGGTGGAACGGGAGATTCGCATCATGGATGTGCAGCCGACAAAATAATAATAATAATAATAAAAATAATCATCTGCCTGTTTGTAGAATAGCCAAATTTTTACATTAGTATTTTTCTTTGATGATGCAGGAGAAAATGCAAACTTACCCTTTTAGTTTTAATAAATAATATATGACTTGTTTTACATTTTTTTACTAAATGTAAGCAGCTGCGGTATTATCTTAATTCCCCACAAAGCATGGTTCTTTCCTGGGTTTAAAACTAGATCATCATCTTCTCACAATGCCTGACAAAATACATTTAGTGGATTCAACTTGTTGGTATGCAGTTGGCATGTGACTGGCTTACTGTGGTCAGGTGGGTCCTATATATAAAAGCTGAGTGGGCATTGGGTGTGATGACAGCCTGTAGTTAACAGTGAATGTCAGGCTGTGTTTTTGTTTTTATATCCCCATCAGGACTTTAAACTGACTGCACATGGTGTGATGGGGACTGTCCCTAAGGCTACTGGACTGAGCTCGTTACAAGTTCACTCACCTTTTCTTTTTTTAGGGTCAGTTGATAAAACAATTAATATACAGTGCCTATAGCTTTTAAAATTTGTGTGAAGGTATATATATATATATATATATATATATGTTTTTTTTGTTTTGTTTTTTTACCTGTCCTGTCCTGATGTATTTGGCAAACAGAATTGTGGGTCTGGGTGCCTTTTTATGTCAGGACAGATTTATTCTTACAACAGTTAGGGTTGAATTTACCCCTTCTGTTGTATGGTGATTTTTATTTTTATGGCGCGACTGACCGTATCTGGTTCCGGAGGCGGAGTGGACAGGCAGAGAGACAAAGACACTCAAATGACAACATTAAGGCAGAAGGGGTTAGGGGGTAGGAGGGGAGAAGACAACAAAGAGACAACAAAAACAGACCACAACTAACACAAAAACAAAACAGACCAAACACATTTATCAATATTGTTCATACTCATAAATATATCACTCTAAAGGTTTTTATACTAAAGTACCCAATTATACACAAAGATTTGTTTGCTCATGTGTAGGCGTGTATGTGTTTGTGTGGATGTACATGTGTTAAGTTTCTGTGTGCTTGTTTTTGTTTTAGTGTATGTGTTGGGGCTTTGCATGTATCAGTGTGTGTAGTTTTCAGTCCCTGTGTACCAGTGTATCTCTCGTGCCCATTTGTGTGTCCATGTTTATTTGTAAATATACACATATTAGTGTTTGTATGCGTGTAGGCGCGGTATCTTTATGTTTGTGTATTTATCATGTCGAATGACAGCATAGGAAGGGTACAGTGTAGCTAGAGTGTGGTTTTCACTGCTCACCACCCAAGCCCTGAAGGCACCAAAGTGCTTCGGATCCAGGTGCCAGGGAGCACAGCAGCCCCAAGTGGACCAGCGACCACAGGCAGGAACAGAAGGTCCAACACAGAGTGAAGGCCCAGGAGAGCAGAGCACCCCTGCCCGCAGCAGGATGACGCTCCAGGAGAGCACCTGCCAAGGGGTCCGGAAATCAAACATGCCGCCCCCGCTCCCCAGCACAGGGCCAGGTGGGGACCCTACAGCCCTGGCCCGAGGCCCAGCACCCCCCCAATCGGAACCACCCACCAACACCAGAGAGCCCGGCCCGCCGACCCCCGCTGCCAGAACGACCGACACAGGTCCACACCCCACCCCCTGGTAAGTACAAAGGAGGAAGACAGCCGGGGCAGCCCCCCAGAGTCGCAGGCCAAGACAGAAAACAGATCAGGGGGTCCCATCCACCCACAGACTAACCCCCAGGGCCATAGATGGACCATCCGGAATCCCAAGTCAGAATCCCAAGCCCCCGGGCAGTTGGAGCAGCCCAACTGAGGGCAGGCGATGGTCAACCCCCCTACCTGGCCCTTGCCCCTTACTGTTCAGCAGCGGTGACGCTGCAGACCCCTGCCCCCTGGCTCCCAGGACCTGCCCCCCACTAGCAGACAGCCTTCCCCTGCCAACGCCCTAAGCATCAGACCAATGACCCCCCGCAGCCCTCCAGGCGCCCATCCCCCAAGGAAGCCCCACACCCGGAACCACCAGAATTTTAATGCAAACAGGTTGAAAGGTCTATTAATAAGTGTTTCCTGACATTTTGTAGATATAAAATGTTTCATATTACTGGTTAATATTTAAGAAATAACAACAAAGTCCTGAAATTTGTATGAAATGGCTTCTTTAACACTTAGATCTCTTGTGAACATTTTTGTGTAGGAGGATGAAAGGTGTTACAATTAAAGGGTGTTAGGAGGGTTAAGGAAGAGTGGACTGTCAGGTCTCAGCACTTGGTGAGTGGTGTGTTGTTGTGTGTTGGAAACTAACCATGTCATTGCAGGGTGTGACAGAGCAGCTGAGATGAATCCTGCTGATCAGACACAGGTGTGGTTCATTACCCAGCCCCGCCCGGGCTGGGTTAAAAGCCCTGGAGGAACCAGAGACAGAGGCCAGTTTGTTCCGCCTTACACGTGGTAACGTTTAGGCCTCCTAGTTACGAGTTTCATTCATGTAGGTTAGATACTTACCTCGATCTTGTCCTCCTCTTCCTAGTTCCGTCCTCTCTGGATTTCAGCTCCAGTTCCTGGGTGCCTTCATCTCCCGCACTGGCTGTCTGCCGTGCCACTCGGAGGACCCAGCTCCTGTCCCTGACGTGCGTCTCACGTCCGCTCCCGTTCCTGGATTGTCTGTCTCTCCTCCTGGATCCGTCCACGCCTGCCCTGTTCCTCGCCGTAGCTCTGTCCACCCTTCTACAACAAACATCATCAGTCGCTTCACTCTGGATCACTCTCGTCATCATCATCATTCTCATCCTCATCACCACCGTCATCAGACACACCACCACCACTGCTGTTTCCCGCAGTCCTCCTCCAGGCTTCTCTCCTTCGCCAATCACCGTAAGTCTGCGAGCACATTCCCAGCACACCGTACTGGTCATCATCAACCCAGAAACCGCATTCACTAACCTGTTCTCTCCTCCATCGCTAGAGCGCCTCTGGAAGTTCCCAGATCCCGTGCCTGAGTTCCTGTTACGATATATAATTTACAGACTGTTAACTCCTGGTTCTCTGTACTATCATCCTCCTGTAAATAAATTTGTTACTTACCTCTCATCTTGTGTTGGTCTGAAGTCTGGGTACGGTTTGGAGTTCACCACAACCGCAGCATGACATGGACAACGTTCTTTGATATAAACGATCAGCCTGACATTTCTCCTTGAATCCTCTGGGAAACAGCTAATGCTGTAATGAGAGGCAGGATTATTTCATATTAATCATATAGAAAAAAAACAAAACAAGAAAAAGCACTAGAAATGGAGTTAGAGCAGAAAATAATAAACAAATATTAACAGAACTGAGAACACCAAAACTTAAACTAAACAAAATACTTAATGCAAGAATACAGTTTCAAACACAGAGATTACGCTTGGAGAACTTTGAATACAGTAACAAGTCTAACCAATTATTGGCAAAACAACTGAAAAAGAATAAAGAAAAAGTAACAATATCATCAGTAATGGATCAAACTAGTAAAATAACAAACATGCCGGAACAAATAAATTGTGCCTTTAGAGATTTCTACAAAAACTTGTACTCAACAGACATTAGTCCATCCAATATCACTCATTAATGTGGATCTTAAAGTAATTTATTACGATCTGTACTACTTAGGGTTTGGACCCAAACACGAGAGAGCAGTTACAAGGAGTTGAGTAACAAAAGATTTAATAATGCCAGTAACATAAAAAAACACTTATGGCGTAGAGATTGAACAGCTGATAGTGTTTCCTCACAACCCTGTCTTGTCTGATCATTTTTTAATGAAAAAGAAAATACTTTATTTATCCCAGAAGGGAAATTCAAGGGATAACCTTTTAATAACCTTTGAATTTACAATGATGGACCTCACTGCTCCAGATAGAAACTTTACCTACCGTAGATGTTTATCAGAAAATGCTGTAACTAAATTCAAAGAATCTATTCCGTTAGCTTTATCTTCATTCCAGAAGAATAATATAACAGAGAGCAGCTGCAAAGATTTTGCAGACTGGCAAATTGATGATCTTACTGATAATTTTACAGCTTCAATGCGCATGTCATTGGAACAAGTTGCTCCTCTGAAAATGAAGGTAATTAGCCAGAGGAAGCGTGCTCCTTGGTTTAATTTAGAGCTGCGTATGCTAAAAAGAACTTCAAGAAAGTTAGAAAGGAAATGGCGTTCCACTAAGCTAGAAGAAGTGTATTTATCTTGGAGAGATAGTCTGCTCATATACAAAAGAGCCCTTTGCAGGATTAGAACTGAGTATTACTCGTCCCTCATAGAGGAGAACAAGAACAACCCCAGGTTTCTGTTTAGTACTGTAGCCAGATTAATAAAAAAAACCAACTTCTGTTGAACCGTGTATCCCTGTAACCCTCAGTAGTGATGCCTTCATGGAATTCTTTACTAATAAAATAGATTCAATCAGAGAAAAAATCTATAATGTCCTTCCCACTGTTGTCTCTGGTTCGTTGTCCAGTGAAGCAGCTTTAGAATCTGAATCATGTTTAGACAGTTTCTGTCCAGCTGATCTTAATGAGTTAACACAAATTATAGCTTCTTCTAAACCATCTACATGTATGTTGGATCCTGTTCCAACCAGACTTTTTAAAGATGTCTTCCCATTGATTAACACATGGATATTGGACATGATTAATTTGTCTTTAATGAATGGATATGTGCCTAAGGCCTTTAAGGTTGCTGTTATTAAACCTTTACTTAAGAAACCTGATCTTGATCCAGGATCTCCAGGTAATTATCGACCTATATCCAATTTACCCTTGATCTCAAAAATTCTAGAAAAGATAGTTGCAAACCAGTTATGTGATCATTTACACAGTAATAATCTTTTTTAAGAGTCAGGATTTAGAGCTCATCATAGCACTGAAACAGCACTGGTGAAAGTTTCTAATGATATTCTCATGGCCTCAGACAGTGGACTTGTGTCTGTACTTGTCCTGTTAGATCTCAGTGCTGCGTTTGATACTATAGATCATAAGATCCTATTGAAGAAGCTTGAATATGATATTGGGATTCAGGGAACTGCATTAAACTGGTTTGAATCATATTTAACTGAAAGATTCCAGTTTGTTCATGTAAATAATGAATCTTCTTCATATACCAGAGTCAGTCATGGAGTTCCTCAGGGTTCAGTGCTTGGACCAATCCTCTTTACTATATATATGTTACCGCTTGGTAAAATTATTAGACAACATGGTATAATATTC